>CAJUYG010000521.1:0-90999 GCA_910591675.1 Galerucella calmariensis | reverse complement strand
TCTACTGGCTGGGGTCATCTTCCAGCCATGGGGGACAATCATCCATCCACGAGGGATAATTTTCAGCATTAATTACTTACTTTTCAATAAATTTTTTATACAATAGCTGCGTTCGTTATTTGCGTCCGATCAATCTTTTTAGTCTGAATCGATCGCTTATTACATCTGGTGGTAGGGGAGGTAAATCTGAACTGTTCGGTAATTCCGCTTAGATCAGTCCGATGTAAATCTGTTTTCTTGGAATATTTTAACCGACGAGAAATATTATCTGTTTATCTGTCATGTTATGAGGTTATGTTGTAGTAACTTCCGTCATTAGATAAATCTCGTACTGTTTGTGGACCATGAATAGCTACCAAAATTGCCTCGGGGCTAGACGTAGTCGTGAATAATGGAAAATAAAATCTAAAATGAAAAAATCGAACAAAAAAATCGTAGTCTCTAAAATGATAGACACAGGCAAAAAAAAGGAGGTTAGAAGTTCGTTTGCTCGGGCCGTTCGTTAATAAGCTGCGTTCGTTATTTGCGTCCGATTAATCTTTTTAGTCTGAATCGTTCGTTTATTACATCTAGAGGTGGGGGAGGTAAATCTAAACCGTTCGGTAATTCCGCTCAGATCAGTCCGATGTAAATCTGTTTGCTCGGAATATTTTGACCGACGAGAAAGATTAATCTGTTTATCTGTCATGTTATGAGGTCATGTTGTAGTCACTCCTGTCATTAGATTAATCTCGTACTGTTTGTTGACCATGAATAGCTACCAAAATTGCCTCAGTGCTAAACATAGTCGTAAATAATGAAAAATAAAATCTAAAACGACAAATTCAAACAAAGTCTCTGAAATGAAAGACAGGCAAAAGGGAGGCTAGAAGTTCGTTTATATAGTCTCCATGGTTTATATGTATGATTGGTCGGGCCGTTCGTTAATAGCAATTTGCTCAGATTAATCTGAGATCACATGCTCAAAAATCCGTCGCCTCTGCGATGCAAATAACGAACGCAGCTATATAAATGAATTTGTCCGTTATTTTATTTTCAGGATGTAGTGTTCCACTGGGCATATTTCTACATTGCACGGATTTGGCTTGTATTTGTAAAATTTTGTAGATATTTAATTACCTCTATGGATCAGTTTGTCGAGGTAACTTTGAAGAAATTTGCAGCCTAAGCTAACTTGGAGTTTGCGTATTACTTAATAGCTGTTAAAGTTAACAGAACGTCTTAGCAAGACACAGTGATCTGGTCGTGAACAACAAAACTCAAATACTAAGGAATCTTTGTTGCTCAAAAATTAATCCCAGATGGGTTATGCCTTATTTGATTTACTAATTACAACATTCAAAATTTACTTAAATACCTTAATCTACGTTTCAGTAGATAATAGTAACAGAATTGGAAAACAACTAACGATACGCCTCTGTACAGAACATTGATATGTCTTGCAAGAGCTGTAGTGGAATGTTACATTGGAAAAGAGTTTTTGCGCATGGGGGCGGGCTCGCCATCACGTTTGCGCTTGCAGTAGTTATTTTACTAATTTGTTTTAGGAAAATAGTCCAAAAGAAGAAATTGTATTGAATATACACATGTGTGTATATTTTTAGTGGTATTGATAATATCAACGATACCTCTTTTAATAATGAGTTTTCAACAGATTTGCAGAGATCATATACCAAATTTGTTAATGTGGTAGGTATACGTTGATTACTTTACATTAAGTGCCGGTTTTACAATAGTGGTTTAAACTAAGAGTAAGCCTACTCTCGGTATAAGATGTATTCTAGCGTTTTACAAAGCAGGTATAAGTTTAACCATGGAATGGGATACTCGGGAAGTCTAGAATAAGCTATACTGTCGCCGAACAGACAGATATGTCGGTTACTCTACGAATAACCTCAAAAAGTGACATAAACGCAGGTTGTTTACACTAGTTTAATATTTGGATTTGAAGGCATGAACTTTTATTGGAAGTTCTTTACGTCAGGTTATGTTTGAGCGACCAGGGGTCGCGACGCAAAAGATCTAACCGTTACGTTACGTTTCGTTATGTTACTTTGCTTCGTTATGTGCCTTGCTTGCGTGCGTGTGCTCTCTCCTGAGTCTCTCTCTCTTTTACGAAGCAGCGATTCATATGCTTCGGCCAGGAATCGAACTCGGTCCACCCGCGTGGAATGCGAGCATTCTACCACTAAACCACCGATGCTATATTAAAATTATATGCAAAGCTGGTATTCGCAGTGCTGGTGATCTACTTGAATTTGTTCGGATAAATTTTTACTATTATTTCCATAATTTTTTTTGCGCGATTGATTCTAAGTTTAACACATCGGTAAGTGATTTACTTACCGTTCGGACGTCGAAATAGTATATTAAGTATCAAGAACGGTAAGGGTTGTTTACCGGTAGACAGCAATGTTTGAAGGCTGAGCGTAGCGAAGCCTCCAATTTTGATGGATACCGGTATCACTCTTAACGTTCGAAATGCTTATACCATTTTTCGCGCCATCGTATTGAAATAAACTTCGAATAAAATAATTTAAATTTCTTCGGAATGAACTAAATGTCAAAAGTGACATTTATACTTCTCGATCAGTTTAAAATATAATTTGCATTTTGGTGAAATTGTTTTCATGCTATTTATTACTTTTTATATTGTTCTGTTCGTTTCTGTTCATTAAAAAAATATAGATCTTATTTTTTTTTTGTTCCTTTCGTGTAATGAATGAAGTAATATATTATTTAGGACCACTTAAATGTATGTAGGGCTAAGACGTCGGTAAGTAATTTACTTACCGACGTCTGAACGGTAAGTGAATCACTTACCGACGTGTTAGACTTAGAAACCAGTAAACACAACTTACCATCCTGACAACCGATGCTGTAAATAAACAAAAAAGATCGATCGCGCAAAAAGTAATAAATTTCACCAAAATGCAAAATATATTTTAAACTGATCGAGAAGTATAAATGTCACTTTTGACATTCATTTCGAAGAAATTTAAATTATTTTATTCGGAATTTATTTCAATACGATCGCGCAAAAAATGGTATAAGCATCTCGAACGTTAAGGGTAATTACAACGTTTGCATGTAGATTCCTCTCATAAAATTGGACAAAATGATATGATGATTAAGGGGTCTAGCACATTTACTTTTCGAAATACAGGGTGTTGAAATTTTGAAAACTTGAATGTTTTAATTCGATAACTTTAAAATGGATGGATAAATTGATTTGACATTTGGCAGGTTGTTTTTAAATGTAAAGGGCATATTTTGATAGAAAAAGTAGTTTGTGCAACTAGTGTGGATATGATGGCTATATCACACATGGACGAAGTTTCGTCAAGTGCGATATGGACAATCCACACGAGTAGAACAGCATATTTTTTCTACGACCCACTTAAGAAAAAATCTAGAGAATAAAAATTTCTATAAACTGTAATATAACTTAAAATTGAAAATTTAACAATTCAATTTTATGTTTCCACTAATTTTTTTGTGGTAAACGTACAGTTCTTGAATGTCCTTTTTGTATAATGCTACGGTTTCTCTTTTTAAATATACGTTGCTGTTATAAGTAGATGTTGCCAGTCGGACTCCCTCATGAAGGGTACAGTACCATTATCTATAATAATGAATATTCTGCTAAATATTTCAAACGTCTACCTGTTGTCGTTATTAATATCAAGCAGAATAATTATTTAAAAATAAAATTAACAATTAAAAAACTTCTTCACGGGGAATCGAACCCGGGTCTACCGCGTGAGAGTCTGGTTTGCTTACTATTCGACCACCGAGGAATATGCAAATTGTTTATAACGTCAGATGTATTATATAACTTTTGCTTAAAAGGAACTAAAGTTCCTACCGTGTGTCCCGCGACACGTTCTACCTTTTTACCTTTTTTTTATTGTTAATTTTATTTTTAAGTAATTATTCTGCTTGTTATTAATAACGACAACAGGTAGACGTTTGAAATATTAAGCAGAATATTAATTATTATAGATAATGGTACAGTACCCTTCATGAGGGAGTCCGATTGGCAATATCTACTTATAACAGCATCGTATATTTAAAAAGGCTATTTGAATGAATATTTTAGGTTTTCTTACTTGTTTTTGATGTTGTTTTTCGTTTTCTTATTATCCAAACGCACTTTGAGGTCTTATCTACTATATTATTCACTTTTTAAATTTGAATTACTCGTATTATCTCCAAAATTTGAGTTTTAATACGGAGTGTCAATATAAGCCACTTTTCACTTTCTTGCCAGGACCGAACTCCTCAACACCACTAAGTGGTAGAAGGGATGTAAGATTATATATATATATATATATATATATATATATATATTTAAAAAGGGAAATTGTAGCTTAATACAAATTGGACATTCAAGAGCTGTACGTTTACCACAAAAAAATTAGTGGAAACATAAAATTGAATTGTTAAATTTTCAATTTGAAGTTATATTACAGTTTATAGAAATTTTTATTTTCTAGATTTTTCCTTAAAGGGGTCGTAGAAAAAATATGCTGTTCGACTCGTGTGGATTGTCCATATCACATTTGAAACTTCGTCCTCGTGCGATATGGCCAACATATCCACACTAGTTGCACAAACTACTATTTCCTTCAAAATATGCCCTTTTACATTTAAAAACAACCTGCCAAATGTCAAATCAACTTATCAATCCATTTTAAAGTTATCGAATTAAAGCATTCAAGTTTTCAAAATTTCAACACCCTGTATTTCGAAAAGTAAATGTGCTAGACCCCTTAATCGCTTGAAAAAATTATGGAAATAATAGTAAAAATTTATCCGAACAAATTCAAGTAGATCACCAGCACTGCGAATACCAGCTTTGCATAGAATTTTAATATAGCATCGGTGGTTGAGTGGTAGAATGCTCGCATTCCACGCGGGCGGCCCGGGTTCGAATCCCGGCCGGAGCATATGAATCGCTGCTTCGTAAACGAGAGAGAGAGACTAAGGAGAGAGCACAAGCACGCGCACATAACGAAGCAACGTAACATAACGTAGCGTAACGTAACGCGTAACGGTCAGATCTTTTGCGTCGCGACCCCTGGTCGCTCAAACATAACCTGACGTAAAGAACTAAAGTTCCAATAACTTTATCTTGATAAAAAATTTCAAGCAGCAAATATGTTAAAGACAATCTCCTGAGTATACAAAATTATGTTGCACAAGTTTGTTTTGAACTACTATCCCTGAATTATCAAAATATTTGAATTTGTCCATTATTGACCTAGGTTAATAATAGAAAATTATCAACCACTAATGGAGAAATTTAACTTATTAGTTGGCTAGAAGAAGCAATAATTGTCAACCTCACAGCTACTACTACTACTGCTAAATGTGCAGGCGAGCCTTGACCTAGATAAACTCAAGCCAAGGTTCCGGCACTGAGGCCACTAGCGGGCCCATTGTGCCATTCCTGCTACCTAGACATCCATGAAGCCGAGCCCTTCAATAAAGGCCACAACCTTTTTCAGTGGATGCCTGCTTGTGTCTCCAGGGGCCATGACCTTGACTCCGAAGATTCGCATGCGTGATACAGCCCAGTGTGGACACTCTAAGAGAACATGGACTGACGTTTCGTCAGTCATGCCGCAACCCCTACATAGGGAACTTTCCTCTACTAACGACACAGCTGGTAGTGGAAAAAGTTTATTTATTAATCTTGCAAATATTCTTCGCGGATCAGTTCCGGTTAATTTAGGTTAGAATAGTTTTTTATCAGCCTGTATCTCACAAAACAACAAGGTAAGAAAAAAATTGTAGGTATCTATCTACCATTCATGTTACTTATTCACGGATCCCCCTTTATATTTTCTGTGAATTTTATAAAAATCAATGTAACGTTGGTCATATTTCATGAATATACAAACATTATTTCTTGTACATTTCTACCATCAAATATATTAATACTTATTATACTAAACAAACAAAATACTGATCATTCAAATATTGGAAATATATAGAGCAAACATCCAGATTATATAGAAATATGGAAGGACGCCAATTCATCTAACACAAACACTTACCGGCAACTCAATAATATTTGTTTGGGTCCCTTATCATGTTGGAATCCCGACAGATGGATGTGATAGAAGAGGAATTAAATTTTTTGAGAAAAAATATCTGGTTTATTCAAGTTTCCTTTGAAGATTAGATTTCTGAGGTTCTATTGAATAGAATTTAATATTGTTGCTTTCTCAAACACTCAAATAATATTTCTTGTTGTTAAAGGTGCTTCTAAACTGGCAATATTTTTAGTGCAATATGTAGCTGCAACACAGTGCTGGCAACATTGCCAGCAATAACAGCCAGTTTTGGAGGTTATAGTTTATAAAATGACTAATACTTGGTCGAATGGAAAGATTATTGAGTTTATTAATGAAATACATTTACATCCTGAGTTATAGAATGTGGAAACAGGAATTTATAAAAACAGAAATGCTAAAAAAGATGGATGGGCAGTTATCGCTGAAGAATTTGGTATATCAAGTGATGATGCCCACAAAAAATTCAGAACCTTGAGAACCTATGCAAAGAATGAGGTGGAAAAGAAGAAAACCGGTAGTGCTGGCGGTAAACTAGTGAAATGGTAGTTTTAACTTGTTATCAAGACTTATATGAAGACTTAGGTAATCTAAAGTTTCATGCCTAAGGTCGAATCCACAATCTACTCTTCTTTTTCGTTAACTTTGTGTTTAAAACAATATAAGACGCTGCGACGCGAATTATTTTGTTAGCCATTCTTGTACGATTGTGTAGCCCGTCTACGAAACAAATTATTTTCATTAATTTTCATGTTCTACTATTGAAATGTTGTCATTCTGGCTGGGCTATAGTTGCCAATATTGCAGCCACATATTGCACTAAAAATATTGCTTAATAAAAACACTATTCAATAGATGTTAAAAGTTTTGTCAATAATTATAAAATCTTATCGATGGTCAAAAAATACTATTATTGTGTAACGATTTCACAGAGTTGCGACAAAAAAAAGTTTCGAAACTCAAGTCTATATCGAGCTGATGATTGTTCCACATTTCCGATTGCCCTTAACAGAAAAAGGTGTACTTAAATGCGAACTTGAGTGGTAATAAGACCCTTGAAATATAAGGAAAATCATCCCAGCACACTTGTAAGCTTAACCGTCTGAAGCTGGATTTAGAAGCACTGGACTCTCAGACTAATCGAATTTAATAGACACTAAGTGTATTGTGTAATGACTAGTTAAAATTGTTTAAAAAATTACATTTAAAAGAAAATGTTGGAAATATAGAGGAACAAAACTTATTAAAAATTAAGAATAGTGATAAGGGATCCTGCACCGAAACATTTTAGTCCAGTTGACTAGTTTTTGAGATATAGGACGTTAAAGTTTGAAAGTATCGGTTATTCGAAAGTTTTTTTTATAAATATTTTGCACAATTCATAATTCTTAACCGTATGGCTTTAGTTTTAGACTGTAGACCAGGTATTTATTATAAGTCATATTTATGTGAAAAGTGTGGATAAGATACAAGAAACAGTAACCAATCATTCTATATGAAAAGATATCAAGTTTTTATTTACCTACTTAATTCACAACTTCCAGCAAATAAACTGCCATTTCAGTGAAGCATGTTACATACATCAAAGGAAATGGTATAATATAATACTATTATTAACGCCTTACATACCTTGCCATGGTGAGACCAATCATCACTTATGGAACCATTACGTGGAGTAGTAGAACTAGCATTTTGACGACGAGAGAAAACCTTTCCAAAATTCAAAGACTAGTCTGTATATGCATTACAGGAGCAATGAAAACATGACCAACGGCAGCCATGGAAGTGATTCTCAACCTCACCCCACTACATATGGTGGTGGCAAGCGTTGCAGAAAGAACAAGATACAGACTAAGAAGAGAGGGAATCATTAAAAAAACCACCTCCTCACTTCTTAGAAATCTCAACCTCGGACATGCCACAAGACGGTATGATGAAAAAATATAACTTTTCAAAGAAATTCGTTACGGAATTAAGCAATAAGAAAGAATGGGATCCAAAAACCATCACCAGACTTGGAAAGAATGCCATTCAATGGTACACAGACGGCTCAAAAGCAATAGAAGGAGCTGGGATAGGAGTGTTCGGGCCAGGAACCAAACACTCTGAAAGCTTGGGAAAAACCCCAAGTATCTTTCAAGCGGAAATCCAAACCATAAGAAGGTGCGCCCAGTTCAATATTGATAAAGGATACAAAAGACAAAGGATTATCATAATGTTGGATAGTCAAGCAATTATTAAAGCACTGAGCTCTTGTGTAATCAGTTCCAAAATGGTGTGGGAATGCCTAGACAAACTCAATGAACTAGGCGAGAACAGTATGGTCACCTGAGTATGGATTCCAGGACACACTGGAATAGAAGGAAATGAAACAGCAGATGAACTAGCAAAGAGGGGGACTGAAATACCATTCTGGGGGCCTGAACCCTTTTGCGGAATCAGCCCCAATGTAATATTGGAAGAAATAAGTAAAGCCGAGAAAAAGAGAAGATCTGACCATTGGAAGGATCTAGTAGGGCTTATACAATCAAAGACTCTTCTGGGTGACTTCAACCTGTTGAGATCAAATGAATGCATAAGTCAAAGTAAAACTGCGCTAAGAGTTTCAACAGGGATTCTAACGGGACATTGTTGCCTGAATGGGCACCTGAAAAAGCTCAAAATAGTGGAGGAAAGAGAATGCAGATTTTGTGGAATGGAAGAAGAAACCCTTATCCACATACTTTCCAACTGCACTGCACTCCAGAATCCTAGAGCTCAGCACCTAGGAGATTACTGGATAGAAGAGGAACATTTACCTAAGTTGAAGCCTGCAGACATCCCAAAATTCCTCCGGGAAATAGGACTAAAGGAACTGCTACATTCTGAGAATCTCCTCAGAAACTGAGTAGAAGTAAGGGGGCACAATAGATCTTCTATAGTTCATTTAAAAACCAGGAGGAGTAATTTGAAAAGCCTTACTCACGCCACTAAAAGTTACCAGATTAGTTACTAAAGGGTGTGTTCCGAAAAAGTAGTCAACAGTCGTGTTCCAAATATATTAAATATGCCTTGATAGCAAAGATATTTTAGTCATAAGTCGATTTCTCCTCTGATCTGCAGTATATTTTTCAGATGTACCTACGCATTAAACAAAATGTAAGACTTTTTCCTGATTCGTTTCTTATTCAAACATAAGAAGATTCAGATTCACATCGACAACAAACAAATTATGGTCATTGTTGATGGTGGAGAATTACAGATAGTCAAGTTACTTTAATTATATTTATTACAATTAAATTGAAAAGAATATGACAATTGATAATATGTTCTGGCAATAACAATACTACAAAATTAATAGAATTGTAGAGCAATATGAAGTATTAATTTAAACATTACCAACAGTTATCTTTATGTTGCCGGATTAAGTGTAATAAACCACTTTTCAAATACTTCTGAGATACCTTCTTCCTTCTTTTTAACTTCAAAAACCAATAATGTATTTTCTACCAAACCCATTCTTTTCTATATTGTTTTATATCTTCCATGGCATGTTCTTCCGATGAACTTTGACGATTTCTTCCCAAATATGTATATAACAAATAAATAGTACCTACATTTGACTCGTCAAAAGGTGACACAGATAAATTTAATTTGTTTCAAGAAAGTCTGGACGTTTCTTTGAAGATTGCAAAATTTTGTCCAGCACGGATAACATTTTTGTTCTTCGAACGACATTTTTTATCGACTCATCACAATTTTTCAAAAGTCCTGGTATTCCACCAATATTTTCTGCACTATATAATGTCCCTCTACTTCAGTATTCCCTTAATACTCGCTAAACCGACTTTACTACTTAAAAAAAAATGTAAAGTAATAATGTACCCACTGCTTGAGAATACTTTTGGTTTTTCATCCAATATTTATTTATTTATCTGTCAGAACTATCAAAAATGAAAACTATCAGCTGATGTCAATATTAAAAAGTGTTGTGTGAAACTGGGCTGGATCTGACCAATCAGAGGTCTACAGAATTGCCAACTTAATTCAAATCACTCCTCCTGGTTTTTAAATGAGGTATAGGTCTCAATGAATGTCACCCCAAAATACATACATACATACAACGCCTTACATTACAGAGTCTTTGAAAATCAAAGATCAACGACCATTCACTCAGAAGCAACAACTACTTCCCTGGCTATATGCCACGAATGACATTGAATTAAACTTCATGCCAGATATAGTCAAAGGCGCTATTATCGTGCGGGTTCAAAGGTCACTAGCCATATTTATCAAAAAATCAGAAGACACAGAGGTTACCAAACTGTGAGATTACAAATATACCCGCTGAACATAATGATGGTTGATGTTTCCTGCACACTGGTTGACGAATTTCCCTTTTTTCATTCATTCTCGAAATAATCAGATTAAGTACCATTTATTTTGCTTGAGGATGCAAAATACCGGAAATTAGCTTCTTATAATTCATATTGTCACTTTGAATTGTCAAAGTGACATAACTGACATTTAAATAAAAACTTCGCTGCTGAAAGACTTTTTAGAATCGCTGAAAAGTAAATACATATCCTTTTTTCTCCCGTCAAAATTGCATAAGTCTGTCTTATTCACCTTACGGATTTTATTTTGAAGTTATGATTAAACGCAATAGAAGAAAACAAAAACGGTGAGTATGTCTTTGTTGAATCGTATGACCCGCATGATAAGACTGTATTTGACTATATATAAAATTTATTCACGGCTCGTAAATTTCTATTTATTCTGATATGCAGAAAAATAACTAAGAATGATGTCCATTGAGTCGCTGGGATATCTCTCATTTTTTTTAACTACTATATTAGACATGCAAAAGTAATAAATTTATTCAGTACAAGAAGCATTTATGCCGCCATACTTTTATCTCTTTGATCATTTGTTTCTCGAGTTCATTTGTACAAAGCTCGGAAAATGAAACATTGAGTTACTTTTTAACGTTAACTTTCAGAAAGTTTGATATTAAAAACACTTCTGCTACATTGTATCAAAAAAATTAATTCCATTTTAATATATGTACATAAATTAGTAGATATTTATGGTATTTTAGAATTTTTATTCATGTATTCTTTCCCATAAGAGCATTTTTTGTTTATATTTAGTATTTTGTAAGTTTGTTATTCAATATAATTCATTTTTTCCACTACTATATGTAAAGTTGACAATTATTGCTTCTTCTTGCCAACTGAGAAGTTGAATTTCTCTATTGGTGGTTAATAATTTTCTATTATTAACCTAGTACAATAATGGACAAATTCAAATATTTTGAGAGTTCAGGGATAGTAGTTCAACAACAACTTGTGCAACATAATTTTGTATACCCAGGAGATTGTCTTTAACATATTTGCTGCTTGAAATTACCTATCAAAATAAAATTATTTGAATAAAAATGCCATTAGTTTAAAATTCGCGCTCAACCAAAAATGACTGATTACATACAACGAGTACGTTCATAATATATCGGAAACTGACAGTGTACTTGTCAGTCAGACGACGTAGTAAACGCTTCTCGTGATGCGTTTGTGATTTATTTTTAATTTTTGCCTTAAATTTGGCTAGTAGTGGAAAAAATTGTATATAGGTACCTACACCATGGTGTGAATATACTATTTATATGTAGGTACTATAATTATTTCTATGTAATACCAGTCAAAGTCAATTAAGCTCAAACACCTTCTGAAATTTTATTTTTCTATTCAAATGTGCTTCATGTATAAAGACTTTCATATCGTTATAGCATCACGGTTCAATTATTATTCTCTATCACGATAACACTACATCACATTCTAAGGAAATGGAAAAACTGTTTTCTAAACCTACTCGTATGCTACAAATGTTACTCATATTCCAGAATTTTTAGTAAGGCTTGAGTGGAAAATTTATTTTCGTTATTATTGAAGCGTTATGTTTGTAATGATACATGTTTGGAAGCTGATATGAGAAGGAAATTTGAAAATGAATCTGATATTATAACAAGCTACTTTTTAATATCAAAGATACAACAAGGCGCAAACATAAAAAAGAAATTGGATCGTCATTTTCTTTTGTTGAATATGATATTTACGAATAATAAAAGGGAATAATTGTGAACATAAAATATTCCCTTGATTATTCAAGTTGAAATATTGGTTTAATCATGCCTTTTTGACCACTCGCAATTGGACTGTTTTAGAGTAGCTTAATGGGCTCATTTACATTTTTTTTATTTTACCATTAGGAAGAGCATATCATTTTGAGGCTCTGTGCAAAAAATTAGACGCCAGCGAGACTCCTAAGTCGCCTAAAAAAGTTATAAACATCAAACAGCGCTCCTCTCCGAATTTCAGGCGTGACATCATCGCATATGAAATTTCTCCCAGAGAGCGGATATCGCGCCTATCGGTTTTCAGTTAAATGACTACTTAGCTAGTAACAGTATTTTGCTTGCTTATATGCCTATGATTAAACGTTTTAGCAAACTCTAAGCAGTGTTGTGTTTGTGAAATAAGAACGTTGAGAATTTAAACTATTCGACAGAATGGACCAGAACTAGAGTAAAAATATAAATACTGTGCGGTTCCAGAATGTAAAAGTACTACGATTAAAACATCTAACAAAACATTTATTTCTATTAATAAGGATGGAAAAAACGGAAGTAATGGCAGAAAAGCATAAAAAGACTCAAAGCATTCACTGATAATTCAACATAGGTACTTTGTTTGTGTATTTTTAAGATTTCATTTTTCTTCAATCAGAAACGTTATAAATTACCTTATAAAATACGTTGTGAATCCATATTGAGAGGGTTATTGAATTCCACACGCTTGTATTAATCTAATTTTTTTTAAATACCTAGATGATATTGTTCTTATAGCTTGTGGTGTTATTAATGTTCAAAATTATTAAATAAAATCATGGGTCAGTTCTTTACAAATTAAGTTTTATTAAATACTGCCAAAAAACATGTAATCTTTTTCAGTAGATCATCAACAAAACTGGCGTACCTGTAGAAATTATTTTATTTGATTCAAAGTCCGGATCAGCTCTAACAAATATAGCTTTTTTCACCAGTGTATAATATGTATAATAAGTTTTTCTTGTTCTTTTCAACATTGGTGATTCAATTTCCACTTCACATTCATCATAAATAGCATTTGGAGAAGCTCCTTTAATTGGTCAGCCTGGAGTAACCTATAGCGTTATCTCCGCAACTTTGGCCACCAGACCAGGAATAAAATAAAACATCTGGAATCACCCTGTATATCATTTGAGAGAGCATGTATTTATGAAAATATTGACATTTTCAATCAATCTGGTCGGAAAACAGCCAAAAACGATTTGTCAGATAGTATAAAATTATAATTTAATAAACTCGTGTTTTTCATTAAAAAACTACATAATCATTAGCAAGTCCACTTCTGGAAGATTTAACGAGTCTGCTTTTTCAAAATTAGGTCCACCCATTTTATTTTATTCACACAAAATTTTTTAAGTAATTCAAAATAAATAAATTCTACGCGAGGCACGTTACAGTCAGAAGCATAATGCTTGTGCATATTAACTTTCATATGCGGTGACGTCACAGTCATAGTCTTCGCCCCGCTACGGTATGCTTGTTTAATTGGTTGTATTAGGAGAACGACATATTCTATTGACATGAAATTTTCAGAATCATATTTTTATCCTTAGTACTTTGTTTTACGACAGTTAAAAATGCTTTAAAAATTTTTGTAAGCGAGCCTATCGTAACGAACTGCCTACAAATTATTTTAAAAACATCCAGTATATCTCGCCATAGTAATTATTGAACAAGATCTCTAACGTTTAATTGGTGAGAGTCGTGAACTAACTCAATAAAAAGTTGAGCAGAACTAAAAAATTTCCCAAACAGATGTTATTGTTTGTCTCTAGATTACCAAAGTTTCATGCCTTAAGGCGTATAACTTTGAGAAGCTGCAACGAGATACTATTTAGAGCCCTATCAATATTCAGTCTGACATTTCTCGCTGTCGGACATCCCATCAACTCCATCAATTGAATAATTCATAGTTTCGTGTGGTCCTGAAACTGGACCAGAGCTATTTTCTCTCTTGTAGATTAAATTTGCAAACCAAAACAGTGAAATCTCGATTTCTATGAAAAATACACCACCAAGAATTCTCAGTGGTTTTCGATTGCATGAAAAAAAAGTACATCTTGTGAATCCATCACACTACGCAATTGCTGTGTTGCCGATTGAAGCTACTTATAGCATATTGTTAGAATATTGTTATACAGATTACGAAAAGTCTATTCGAGCCATGTGATATACACAAGAGCGACAAGGAAAATATGAGAAAAACACTTGAAAGATAGAGAAGAATAATTCTGCGCAGTCAGCTGTGAAAGTTATTCCCAATTGTCGGCAACAATGTTAAATACCAATAATTGTTAAATCGAAAGCAGTGTATAGACACAGTATAGGAACGAACCAGTATGTTACATTTATGAGCCTTTGTTTCATGCATTGATTTAATTTGTTGTTTTTGTTTCAGAGCTAAAGTTTGGCTCAAAGCATGCGATAGGCCTGACTTGATGCCAAAACTATAAACTCTATGCAATAGTAGTCATCGTTTATGTGGTGCTTATTTTTAACCAGACATGATTATGCAACCTCAAAAAAGAAAACTTCTTTAAAAAAAGGCTATTCCAACAATATTTCTTTCATCAAATACTGCAATGCCTAAATACTTTCAGACAAATGATTTATTGGAAAAGAATTTTGTTCGCTACTTTTGTGGTTATTTTATTAAAAAATGTTCGGAAATTCATACATGCAGCGTATGTGAGACGTATTCACAAGCGTATCAGAATTTAGAAAATTCGTCTTTATACTGTTACCTTAGAGCTCATGAAATTACAAATAAGGATACTTTTGGAAACTTGGATACGCCGCATGAAAATTTTGTACAATACATCTCATTATTAGAAACATTATTCCAAATGAATTTTGAGAAAGCTGCTACTGTAGATAATATTGTTGAATCACTTATAAATATTAGTCAAACAACAGAGTTTGTACATCCTTGTGTTGATTTTTCAATAAAATATTTAATAAAACTTTTCTTCAGGGTACGACTATATTACACATTATTTGTCAATAAAAATTTCAAAAATCATACCAAAATGAAAATTGTAATATGGAAAAACCAATAAATATTTTGTATAAGACTATTTTTTTATACACTCATCAGTGTACTGTTCTACAATATTTTAGAAAAAACATTTAACACGTTTAAGTCATTTTAAAACTTATGCCACCTACGCCTATGGTAAAATGAATCGTAGAGCGATCCGTTCAAGGTCATCAAAAGCTCTGGCAATTTATGAATGAAATTTATAAGAGATATACTACTGGTTCGTTTCTATACTGTGGTATAGATTTTATTGATTGCAGATTGTAATTTGTCCATTTATTTTCTTGAACTATATTATTTTATTTTTATCTGTGTTGATGAATAAATACAGCATTATCCCGTATTAAAAGTTAAATGCAAAATAAGATAATTATTCCTTAGAAAGTACCAAACATTTCAAACTGGCAACGCTGCTTTCATATCAGATTGGTAGCTGGAACTGAAAACACGCCCAACGCTGACTGCGAACAATTATTCTTCTCTCTCTTTCATATAGTTTTGCTCATATTTTCCTTGTCGTACTTGTGTAAATCGTATGGCTCGAATAGACTTTCCGCGATATGTATAAGTAACAAGCCAATTACACTTTGCAATGTTTGATTTTATTTTTCATTTTTCAGACATGCCTTGACGACCAGAAACTGATACGCAGTGGAATAATTTAAAAATTAACGGTTGAATTCTTATTCACAAAGCCATTCGCACGAATTCCTTTGTCTCTGGAATTGATAAAAGTCTTTCTTCTCAATTGTAATTGAAATTGACGCCCATTGAATGTTTAGTCTGAGATTTTACCGATAGTTCACTAACGTATTTACAAAAGAGATTAATACCAGGCCTTCGTATTAATTAAAACCCCGCAGTGGGTGTTTAAAAAACTAGGTACAATAGCGAATAAAGTTTGTATTTGTGTTGCTTCATTTGGTAAATATTCTTCAACTGACTCCTCCTAATTTCAGACCGTTGTGGAACAAACTAAGTCGTTAGTGAGGATTGTTAAGGAGAATCTTTCCAAGTGCCAAATATCATTTTCGCTAGCTTCATTTCCATTAAAAAGATATCCAGCTTCTGCAATAACTGCAAATGTTAAATTAGTCACAAACATCTCAAGTTTGAAATGTACGCCAAATATGAACTAGTACACAGTTTCAAACGTACTTATATTGCGAACAGAATATTAAATTGTACCGGGTGTTTCAATAATAATGGGCAATTTCTCCATTAACACGATCAAGTAGGTATTATTATAAATAGTTGTTGAAATGAATGTTTTGATTATCTTGTTCAAAACTTTAATTTTTCGAGTCCTTTAACGTCGTTTGAACGTCCAAGTGACCTAAATACAGGTTTCCTGTTAATCTAATATTAATTTGTGAGGCGTTAGTGCTGTCAACGAGGTCGGACTGAATTCACTTCACACATTCATGTCAAAAGCACATGCATTTAGCTTTGGTTTAGTAATTCAGCATTCCTGGTAAACGAGCAACTTTGTCGAGATCAAATTTGTTTTCATACATTGTAACAAAATAATAGTCAGAGAGCTAGCTGTAGATAGACTTTTAATTATCCACTGAAATACCGGGCATCCCAGAAGCTCCCAGCCTATTTTTAATCGCAAAATTATCTTTTTTAGATGTAAATATAATATTTCCATCCTATAATGAAGCTATAGTTTGGTAAGTTTATCTGAAGCTACGTGGCATCGGTGGCATAACCGTACAAATGGCGTACGGTACCTAGTTTACCAAGTAAAATTGAAAATAAAAAGATCACTGACAATACCAACGCCACTGGATAAATCAATATCAGTCAATTGACGAAGTGAGAGGGAAGAATACACGCATGCGCTTGCCAATAAGAAGTCATCTTTCGATAAAAATCACCAATTATGTAATTCGAAGGGTGTGGTATTTATGGTTCTCGTACAACAGAGCTTGAAGAAGCTTGAAGAAGCCCATAGCAAATTTGGAAAAGTGCTCATCTTTTTATATTCATAAATTGAAAAAATTATGTTAATAGAAAAAATCCAAGGAAACAAACACATTATACAGTTAACGTTTAATCATATTGTTAATATTGTTAATAATAAAAAGTCCATTTTCTAATTAGTATCACTACATACTTGGCACTTTAGCTTTTTCATAGTTAAACGTGGCAATATCGAATGTTTTCGACTGCACTCCTTTCTCGGCTTCAGATAAACTTGCCAAAGTATAAGCTTAATATATATTGGGTATAAACGTAAATATATGAAATCACCTTAAGCTCGGACTCTCATCCAAGATATTCGTGGAACATTGACAGCTGACACAGAACCATACTATGTTTTGGACAGATGACAGCTGATACAAAACCATACTATGTTTTGGACAGTTGACAGCTGACACAGAACTATACAATGCTTTGTGATAATTTATGGTTGGATATTTCACTATTTCAATGGAATTATTTCATACAATCCTATCAGGTGATCTAATAATAGTATGATTAAAGTCTCGGTTATATATTGCTACTGGCTACACCAGTATATCAAATATTGACTATTTCGCACTGATATTTCGCATGACCGTCCATAATTAACAGTTTATTCAATTATTATCTGCAACAGACTACATACTCTATCATCAATTCTGGTAACTCGAAATATATCGCAGCCCAAATAAAGTACAAAATCCGTGCAGATTGGAAGAGTAACTGCAATCAATACCTTGTCATATTCAATTGATTTATGGAAGTGACATGGGTTGCGATTTTACCTGTTTTTTTTGAGGTTGTGCTGGGTATTAAAGCATGATGATATATTATCAGCCTTTCGATTTTGTATGCTTTTCGGATACTTCCTTTAGTCTAGAACAAATATTATTTTTTTTATTAACAATAATCCCATGAAAAGGGATAAAGGATACGTTATTGTAAGAATTTTTTTAACAAAACAACGCATATTAAATTATTGGTATGAGAATCAATTTATTATTAAAATCTTATCATAATCAACGGAATGATGGCTTCTTCTAGTTAATGTTTTCATGAAGAAAAAAAAAAAAAAAAAAAAAAAACACTGTCAGTTTTCGATATACCTATTATGAACGTACTCGTTATGTCATCAGTCATTTTTGGTTGAGCGCGAATTTTGAACTAATGGCATTTTTATTCAAATAATTTTATCTTGATAGGTAATAACAAGCAACAAATATGTTAAAGACAATCTCCTGGGTATACAAAATTATGTTGCTCATGTTTTTGTTGAATTACGATCCCTGAACTCTCAAAATATTTGAATTTGTCCATTATTGACCTAGGTTAATAATGTAAAAAATTATTTTCCTACGATCGCATAGGAAAGTGACATATATCGCACTGTCTAATTCTATGGAAAGTGGCCTTTATTCATAGGCGTACGGAAAACAAACTCATCCATACGTGAACGGATAAAAAAGCTGTCAAATTGAATTTTGAAATGCTAGTCTATTTACCCCGCAAATTTATCTATATGTCAAATGCGTATTTCCTAAGTTTGTCCATATAATATACAGTGTGGAAACCACTTATGGAATAAAATTCTTGATGTCATTATTTTAGAAAATTATAAAAAATACGTCAACTTTTGAATTGAGTTGTGCGTTATGTAAACATAAATTTAAATGTACAGGGTGATTCACGCAAGTATGCCATAGTAGGTGTTGTTTTTTTAATGAAACACCCTGTATATTTGCATAATTTTGAAATCCTCTTAATGAGCCGATTCCAACAAACTAAATAATGTATGGTTAATTACGAATCATACAGGGTGAAATTTTTATTTTTACAGTTATTAAACACATACATAAAATACCTGATGTATTTAATTTCAATACATTAAAATAAATGCTCAAAATGTTCTCCACAGTCTCCTATAGAACTCCTCCTTAACTTTGTATAAAGTTTGAGGTGAAATATTCCGTTTTTCTGTAGTTATCCTGTCTTTGAGGTCTACAATGCTAGTTGGTTGTGTTGCATATACTTTGTTCTTGAGATAACCCCACACAAAAAAAACCTAACGGCGTAAGGTCTGGCGATCTAGCTTGCCACTCAATAGTCCAATTCATTTATTGGGGAAGATTTCATTTAAATAAGTTCTCACCATTAAAACATAATGGGGTGTTGCCCCGTTTTGCTGGAACCAAACATTTTCATTCGGTAAGCTAGAATCTATTGCGTTGGGATATAAGTTTGCCAACGCAGGAATAACTTCATTTCTAAGCATATTTACCTCTCTATTCAATGTGAATGTTGATTCGTCAGAAAAAAGAATGGTACCAAGAGCTATCTCATTTCTGATCAGCTTATTCATCAATCTTTCGCAGAAATCCATTCTACGATCTGGATCGTCTTCTGTTAACTCCTGCACAAAAGTTAATTTGTAGGGATAAAGTTTTTCTTTATGAAGACATCTTAGAACAGTTGTATGACTAACATTTTCACGGGCAATTTGACGTGTACTTGAAATTGGATTTTCTTCGACACTTCACTTTCACATCATCTTTAACGAAGTGTGGTTTTCTTTTCAATGGTTTGACATGTCCAAGTTCTTTGAATTGTGCATGAATTTTAGAGACAGTACTTTGTGAAATATTAGGCAATTCGGGATACCTGTGATTAAATAAGTTTGCCACTTCAACTTGACTTCTGCAGTTATCCTCGTACCCGATCATCATTAAAATCTCAATTCGGTGAGTCTCAGTTAAATATTTCATTGTTATGTCGACAAGGAAAGAGTGTTTGACAAAGATTTTACTTTTTCAGTATAAACTGCCAACACATCAACAACTGACAGAATAGAAAACAATCCACATTATTTACCGATTTAAAACAATCCACATTATTTACCGATTTTGTCTATTTATTGGCGTTTTTAGGCAATTGTTAGGTATTTATGATAAAATTCATGGACGTAGCAGGTTTTGTATAATATACAAATACGTCTTATAATTAGTTAGTTAAGATTTTTGATAAATCCATATTTAGCTAATTTAAAAAAGTACCAATATTTCAAGTGTAATACACAATATACAGGGTGTTTTATTAAAAAAAACAACACCGACTATGGCATACTTGCATGAATCACCCTGTACATTCAAATTTATGTTTACATAACGCACAACTCAATTCAAAAGTTGACGTGTCTCGGCATTTTTTATAATTTTCCAAAATAATGACAAAGAATTTTATTCCATAAGTGGTTTCCACACTGTATATAATTTTTAATTAGTTTCACCTATGTATGAAGCGATCTATTTGAAAAATGGAATTTTTTCCAATTTCTTGATTGAAAAAAATATCGGAAGCTCTAGAAGTCCGATGTTGTGTACCAACTAATTCAAACCATTATATCGATAATTGTCTGGAAATGTAATCGTCTTGAAAGATATTTATCATATATAAAATGCAGCAATAATAATTTCACTTTCAATTTCTATAATTATCATCCAACCAATTAATAATTATAGTAACCTACCTATAACTACTTCAAATTTTGTTATTAATGATAGTCATTGTTACTTGTTGAAATCAATTATGTTGACTTCAATAGTAACATTCTGTGTATTATTATGTCAGATGTTGATTACACATTATTTGGTGAAATTATCACGTGATCGTAGGAAAAATACTGTACATTACTCGTGCGAAAGTGATTTTTCACACTCGTGTGAAAAATGTCACTTTCCGCACACGTTATGTAATATACTATAACCACTAATAGAGAAATTCAACTTCTCAGTTGGCTAGAGGAAGCAATAATTGTCAACATCACATCTAGTAGTGGAAAAAGGCTTGTTACTCTGGTTACGCTCAAGTAATATACTCGTTGGACTCATTGGAGATATAAACCCCTGTGACTAGAACACAATAGAGAGGGAGGATATCCCAAGAATGATCTGTCAGTTTGATGCTCAACAATTTTCGTTTTTATTAGTTCGAGAAATGTAAAACTTTTATAATACCACAAAACACATCCAACCTAGCGGTTGAATGAGATATTTTACTTTATTCATGCTATACCTGAAATGGCAAAATACACGGATACAAATGCGGATATATTTTTATTAAATTGCCAAACAAAAATAATTTGTTTTTAAATCTCTCTTACATACTCTCTAACCGGGTGGCTATCAACGAGGTAAAAGAAAAAGGAGGGAAGTTAAGCGTGGTAGTGATTTGACCAACTTTCGACAAAAGTCGCCATATTGAGAAGCCACATTAGTGACATTAGTTATCAATTCTTGTGTCAACATAGATAACCTTAATATACTGAAATGTGTCAAATTTAAAAGCCACACGTTAATAAAATAGTGATTTTCAGTATTAGAAAGGTTATTTATGAGTATTAGTATAAATTTAAGTTGATATTGAGTTGTACAATAGTGTTATAAAATTTTTGAATGTACCAAAATTTGCTATCAATTCTTTAACAACAAAAAGTACCACCTTAAAAAAGGTAGAACGTGTCGCGGGACACACGGTAGGAACTTTAGTTCCTTTTAAGCAAAAGTTATGTAATACATCTGACGTTATAGATAAACAATTTGCATATTCTTTGGTGGTTGAGTAGTAAGCACACCAGACTCTCACGCGGTAGACCCGGGTTCGATTCCCGCGAGGAATTTTTTTTTATTGTTAATTTTATTTTTAAATAATCATTCTGCTTGATATTAATAACGACAACAGGTAGACTTTTGAAATATTTAGCAGAATATTCATTATTATAGATAATGGTACGGTACCCTCCATGAGGGAGTCTGACTGGCAACATCTACTTATAACAGCATCGTATATTTAAAAAAGGAAACCGTAGCATTATACAAATTGGACATTCGTTTACCACAAAATTAGTGGAAACATGAAATTGAATTGTTAAATTTTTAATTTGAAGTTATATTACAGTTTATAGAAATTTTTATTTTCTAGATTTTTTTTAAGTGGGTCGTAGAAAAAATATGCTGCTCGACTCGTGTGGATTGTCCATATCGCACTTGAACAATTGAGCACTCCGCCTACGGCGTCGTGCTCCATCTTCGTCCCCGTGCGATATGGATATCATATCCACACTAGTTGCACAAACTACAATTTCTTTCAAAATATGCCCTTCTACATTTAAAAACTACCTGCCGAATTTCAAATCAATTTATCCATCCATTTTAAAGTTATCGAATTAAAACATTCAAGTTTTCAAAATTTCAACACCCTGTATTTCGAAAAGTAGCTAGGCCCCTTAATCGCGCAAAAAAATGGAAATAATAGTAAAAATTTATCCGAACAAATTCAAGTAGATCACTAACACTGCGAATACCAGCTCTGCATAGAATTTTAATATAGCATCGGTGGTTCAGTGGTTAGAATGCTCGCCCGGGTTCGAATCCGGGCAGGAGCATATTTATTATTATGAATCGCTGCTTCGTAAACAAGAGAGAGACTAAGGAGGCACAAGCACGCAAAAGCAAGGCACATAACGAAGCAATGTAACATAACGTAGCATCACGTAACGCGTAACGGTCAGATCTTTTGCGTCGCGACCCGAGTTCCAAAAAGATGCATAATAATATGAGAGTTTTTTGTTTCCCCTAATTGAATAATTTAACGTACGCCTCTGGTTTGTTTACGGAAGTCGGCCATATTGAGAAGCCACATGACTCTTTATACTGTTATGTTCTCTCCTTTCTCTTTTACCTCGTTGGTGGCTATGAAGTATATGAAGTGTTAAGAAGAACAACAAACAGGGCAACGAACTGAGCGGCAAATAGACCTGCGAACGGCCTTTATGATTTCGACGAGCCGAACAGCAATCGAAGCGTTTGCGATGCTCCCCAATGGTCGCTATTATTGCATTGCTTTCTTAACATTTCCTTTACTAAGGATAATGTATTGATGTGCTTTCAGCATTGTCTACTATCCAGAATTATGTTCTCATAGCTTTTGAACGGATGATATCTACCTTGTACTGATAAGGCGCAAATACGCCGAACCCCGGTCTTCAAGTGATTTTGTCTCTTCTAATAATAAACCACCATGGTTGGTTTAAGACAATGGTTATATCTTGCAGATATACCAACCTCTTTCAACTTGAAACTGTAATTCAATGTCCATCGAGGCATAAAGCCAGGGGAGTGGTTGTTGTTTTTTAGTGAACGATCTTATAATAGCAGCAAACTATTATTTTTGACATCCATTTACGACGACAATTTGCTTTGTTACTCGCGGAGACACCAAAAAGCTCGCTTTGTTGTTTGTTACCTCGGAAAATCATATTTGTGTAAAAATAGTTAATTTGTGACACCGCATGTTACGTTTTGAATAATGCACGTCAAATTAACTGCTACGGGATTAAATCGAGCTTTATACATGCTACACGTTGCCAAACATACTATAATTTTAATGTTTCAGAAGGACTAGAATCCAGGAGTGGCTAACTTTACTATTCTATGTGATCGTTGTATAAATAATAAACAGTCTTACGTTCCATCGGGGTATACTATATAGGTAGACGAAATGCTTTAAGATTTTAAATAAAATAGTTACTTTGTATTTTTGCGCTGTTGCCAGTATTTATTTGTCTTCTGAAAAGCTACAAGATTTTGTATTAAAAGCTACATTTTCTTTGAAATGGAAATATCACCATTTTCAGCACGAAAGGCAGACAAAACTATAATAATGGAGACAATATAGTATATTATAAAACATTTTTAAACCTCGCACCTTATTCCGCTCGAAGCAAAGCCACTCGCGAAATAATCTTGGTACTCGGTCAATAATAATAGTCTTTACCACCTTGGTGTTTATACAATTTTTTCCACTACTAGCCAAATATAAGAAAAAAATTAAAAATAATTCACAAGCGCACCACGAGAAGCGTTTACTCCGTCGTCTTACTGACAAGTACACTGTCAGTTTTCGATATATTATGAACGTACTCGTTATGTCATCAGTCATTTTTGTTGATTGAGCGCGAATTTTAAGCTAATGTCATTTTTATTCAAATAATTTTATCTTGATAGGTAATTTCAAGCAGCAAATATGTTAAAGACAATCTCCTGGGTATCCAAAATTATGTTGCACAAGTTTTTGTTGAACTACTATCCCTGAATTCTCAAAATATTTGAATTTGTCCATTATTGACCTATCAACCACTAATAGAGAAATTCAACTTCTCAGTTGGCTGGAGGAAGAAATAATTGTCAACTTTACAGCTAGTAGTGGAAAAAATATATTATTTATAGGGGCAGGCATACTTTTACATGCACTAGGGGAAACTTGTGTAAACTGTGATTACAATTAGATCAAGTTTGACCGATTGACGCTAACCCAACTTTTTGTAGATATTCAAAGTAAAAATAAAATCAATTCAAAATTTGTTCACCCTTAAAATGTGATTAATTTAAAGGGACTAATGTATTAAGGGTAGATCAGATGATGATAGTCCGCTCAAATTTAAAGAATTTCATTATCCTAAAAGGGTCTTTCAGAGTTGAGGTTTACTTATGTTTATTTTTATTTTTTCTTGATAGGTACCAGTGAAGGAATAGTCGATTTCATTACTTTTGGAAATACATTCATTCATTGGAAAATGCAAAGACATTACAATAGATTCAGTTTAGTAACTAAGTAAATGAAATTGATCTGGGAAACTTAGAGTCGCCCAATATTCATATGGCACTCACATGAAAATTAATAGTATATTACACACAGAGGTGGGAAGAGTTTCATTACTGTCGAGAAATTAGCTTAGCTATTATCTCGAGACAGGAATGAAACTTCCTACCTAGGTTTGTATACTGTTTTATTTACAACCATCATCTTGTTTGGCTGGTGTATTATGTGCTGCTGTGGAGGACCCATGTCATATTCTATTTAGTTTTCATTGTATACAGATAAACAACGAATGACAGTTAGACTTTAATTAGTAATTTGTCTGACAATCAACTGACTTACAACACATGCCAAACTATATAATGGGCCAGTGACACCTACGGCCTAACGACTTCGACAATTGCGGAACTAGCCAAACGTTACACCCATGCTCAATCCCTTAAGAGATGGGATGGAATCAAAGGATGCAGTTTTGCCAGGATCACCCTGGGCGACCCTCGGAAGCTGGCGCCGAAGAAATATTTGGCGATGACCAGAAAAAACCTACGTTTAACAGTAGGATTTCTGACTGGTCACTGTCAACTAAGTAAACACCTCCATACTATGGGGCTAGTGGACACACCTCTATGCAGGATGTGTGAACAGGAAGATGAAACTGTCAGGCATGTCTTATGCGAGTGTCCGGAGTTATCGTCAATAAGAGAGTGTGTTCGGTGAGTCTTGGCCTACACCTGCCGATATAAAGGAGACGTCTCCCAGTGCCCTGTCCACCTTCCTGTGAAAGACAGGATGGACAAAGACCTAGGAGGACAACTCCTCGGGAGGATGTACAATGGGTCACATGTGGCCTAAGTGCTGTGAGCCTACACACTCACCCTCCCTACTCTACAGATACAGATACAACCATCAAATCCCGATCAAAATTAATAAATCTTTGTTTCGTTCTGAACACACCTAAAATATTACATTTGACAACTGTCACCAATATAAATAAATGTCAGATAAAGTCGGATGGATATCAAGTTCGCGAATAATAAATTAAGAAAAATGTATAAAAAATTTCTATCTAAAATAGATAATATTAACGATCACATTATTTTAGAGGGCATAAAGTGATGAGGGCGAGAAGTAAAGGTGTGTAATATGACACTTTCTAACCTTCAACGTCGTTGGTAATGACAGCATTGCATATAAGTTATGAATAAACAATAATATCATCCCGTGGCAGTCTAAATATAAAATACAATGAACCCTTTTCTACTGCTATAATTCCAAAATTTACCTATTCATCAACCGTTGAAAGAAATACATTCATAATTCTGCTCAAATTTCCCCTAGCTGCACGATTACCAAAATACCAAACCAAATAACAAAGTACTTCAACAATACCGAACCTATGTACTCATATCTAAAATAAAATTCATTCTAAGTACTTTGTTTGTTTTGAAATAGATTGGACCATAATTTTTTAGATTAGAAATAATCTGTTTAAAAAATAATAGGCGAGCTCGAAACATAACATTACCTAGATCATTCCATATGAAAGTGTTACAGAACAAATCATTTTTCTGTCACTGGGTATAATAAGGACTTTGTTACTGAGTCAAAAATTTATTTTGAGACATCTAAAGGTGAGTTTGAAGGTGAATTTGGAAAGCAGCTGCTGTCAATAGCGACCTCCGCTAGCGACATTAATTATTGGGGGGGGGGGAGATGGATGTAACAAAATAGTTAGTTACAGGGTCTCCTGAAAACATGTTTGATGAATTATTCTGGTGTCAAAAATATGTTGTTTGTTTCATCTGCAAATAATTTAATGTCTCACGATATCGTTGATGTAAAGCAGAAAAAGTAATGGCCCCAAAACGGAACCTTGCGGTAGAGGTAGGTAGGTACGTTTTAGAAGCAATAGCACTTTATTGAATGCTCTCTTGAAATCCAAAAATACCACACCAATAATCCCCTTCTTCAAAGAGGACACTAGGAATTGCAACGCAGTTTCCCATGAGCTTGATTTTCTGAAACCTGACTACTCCTGAACTAATAACTTATTTTGATATACAAGATCATTATTTGAATTTGGATTTATTTTTTGATGTAAGTACCTATATTTTTTTATGATATAGATCAATTTTATTCGAGTGCCGTATTATTTAAACAATAAGCACGAGAACATTCTAATTTTAATACTGATAACATAAATACTATCATGAGATTACAAACAGTTTAGTAGAGGACAACGAAAATATCAAAACTGTACACGGAGTATTCTGGTAAATAGGTATTTGGTAATAAAGAGTTAATATGTTGGTACATAGGTTATTCAAAAAAAAACCTCAAGCTCTGGTATAGGTGTTCGTTGTAACAGACCTTGAACAAAAATATTAACCTGTCAATGCAACTGTGCTAGAATATTGGCAGAAATGTTGGCCATTGATTCGTATTTGGAGAGATAGGAGGATCCCAGTCCAACACATGAAACAATAAAAATTTTCTCACTCAATCTTGTGGCTTTAAACGGTTTTTAGGGTCTTTACTCGTATAATGTGGGACGACGCCCAGTAGGTAGCACAATGAGAAAAATTGAGGTTGAGGGTAGAGGAATACCAGGGTATGGAGGAGCAGCTGAAAGATAGGACACAGTGTAATTAGGAAAGTAAAGGGGTATCGATAAAAGAAATGAACGAAGGTCAGGTTTAGTGGGACGCTGTTCAGCTTAAGTAACTTTTCCTGGAAAGGCCACTAACAATACTTTATTATTTATCCATGTGGTGTATCAAGAAGTATTATTTTGTACTGTTGCTACCTTGTTTTTCAATTCAGGATTAATCTAATTCACATATTATGTTTTTATTGTTTTTAATAACCTGATATTTCTATTTCAAGTAGCTAAAGATAAGTAATTAATATAAATTCTGTAGTTTAAAAAAATTGTCACAGTTGCTCGACTGAAACGCAATAGGTAAGTACTTTTATTAATAGATCTTTAGTATTTTCGAGTCTAGTAAAGAAGATTTTTTCAATTTTTCAAAAAGATGTCGCATGTAGGATGACCAATTCAATTCCCTGCACTTTTACATAAAATAGAGACAACTAATTCAGCTGGTTATTAATACATTCTCAAATTTAAGGGGCATCTACCTAATTCGACCTTGCACAATTATGCTTTGTTTATTTTTTTGTTTCCCTACGTCCTCACGTTTAAGTTCACATAACGAAAATTTTATTAGAAATATGAAAGATCCGCAACATGTAGGTAGCCAAGCGGTCCAAGCGGATTTTGGTTCACGTACTACTCTATAAGCTTCGTCAGTACTGAACTGGGAGACCGGCGAGCGTTGAACGGCACGCGACTACCGAAGCAGAGAGACAATGTCAGTCATAGAAGGATAGAAAAGCGAGCGATGGATTTTTATCCGATATTTTAGTGGTAGCAACCGAATTTCAATAAGGAATTGTACGGTCATAAGTTATTTTGAGGATTCTGAGATTTTTATATAGTATTCATAAAGCTTCAAATTAGACTTCTTATCAATTAGTTTTTCCATTTAATCCATATTTAATTCTTTACAAGGGCTCAAACTTTGCTTAATATGTGTAATTACCTCATGATTCGTATTTTTTTTAACAAAATGTGGTAGCATTTCAAAGATTTTATTTGATGAGAACTCTTAGTTCAACATTAATCTACATGATATATTTTTTTCTTCATCATGTGGGCATACACCTTAAAGAGTTGAAGTTTTCTCATTGTACTCAGTCTGTAGGTACATAATTTTGAATCAGACTCATTCTGTTCTTCTTCTAACGATTCCAGTACTAAGCACCAAAATTAGATCCAAAACTTAAACAAACACTTTAGGATATAGTTTATAAAATTTGTGTCACTCTATTGATCTCCGCAAACAGTATATCCAGCATTTGAACAATATGAGAATAATAAAACTGCTGGAAAACGTAACAGTACAACTTTATTTTTCAGATTCAATGATGCGAGCATTAGTGATTTTTTTATTGATTGGTGCTCTCGCCAGCGGTAGCTTGGCAGGAGAATATACTCAACGTTTCTTGGAACAATATAACAAAATTCATAATGCTGCCAATGGATACTTCTCCAAAGAGGGAGTACCTTACCATTCAGTTGAAACTTTAATCGTAGAAGCTCCAGATCATGGACATGAAACTACTTCTGAAGCCTACAGTTACTACGTTTGGTGAGTCAATATATTAATAATAATGGAAAAAATGAAATGCCGATTAGGCCAGTCAGTATGGGTCATTTTAGACCAAAACTACATGTAATCAGCAATACGGCTGATTTTTTTCGAAATTTTTCTATATTTCACGCTGGGAAGAAGATGGAGAAGAATAAAAAATACCGCAGTGTAGGAAGAGTGTTTTGCAATAAAAAAGATACCATGAGTTTTTTTCGTCCGATCAATGGTTTGTCCGTAAAAAATTCGGTAAACTAAGTATGTGTTCCGCATCCGCGCGACTGCTGCACGGCGGAAAAAAATATAAATATTCAATCAGAATTTTTTTTCAATCTTTGGTGAGAGTTAAGGTTGTAAATAATAAATAAAATGTGATAAATTAATTTTTACATATTTTTATTGGAAAAAAGTATGCAAAAAATTATATCTCAAAATTATATATTAATCAACTTTTATAAATTTTCACTATATACATTTTGTTCGTTGAATATTAATCTTCAAATTACATGTGTATCAAATTTCATTTTGAAAAGATAAAGAAGATTCCTACCCGAATCTATAAAAATTGTTATTTTCGCTCATAATACAAAAAATCATTGATCCAAAAATGTATGTAAATTAATTAATTTTGTAATTATATATTTTTGAACTTAGAAGTCTCCCCGATATTTCTACGCAAACCCCATTAAAATTACTCCAGTTTTTTCAAAGTTACAGTATTTAATAATATTATATATTTTTTTGTAAATTCATGATTCCTAAAATTTACAAAATAATGAAAAGTGCCGTATTTCGTAATTAGGAAAAATTAATTATCCGTAAATTTTATTTATGGAACAGACCTCCTGAATAACAGTTTCCATCCTTCAAAAAATTGTTTCAATGCCACCTAATTATATAATATATTTTTTTATTGAAATACTTGGTTTTTTATTAGAATATAGGTAATATTTATATTATATATGAGATATTTGCCAAAAATTATTATGTGCTATCACAAAAAAAAATGCCATCTTAAATCTGACACTTCCCTCTTCAAAACGCCGTATTACAATTATTTATATCTACATTATAACTGTACAATAGTTTATAATGTACTCCGCCGCGCTTCAGAAAATAGAGTCGCGCGGATGCGGAACACATACTTAGTTTACGGAATTTTTTCCGGACAAACCATTGCTCGGACGAAAGAAACGCAAAAAACCTTTTTTGCTGCAAAACACTCCCCCTACATGCTGGTATTTTTTATTTTTCTCAACCTTACTCCCAGCGCGAAATATAGAAAAATTTTGAAAAAAAAAAAAAGTTTTTTGATTTTTTTTCTAATTTGGGAAATCGATAGACTGGTAAACTTTTTTTATATTAATTTACTACATAATTTAAGGTACTAATAAAAAAAATCAGCCGTATTGCAAATAGGGTACAAGCATAAATTTTGCTATTGGTGGGAGTTGACGCTTTATAAGGTCTCCCAACACTTTGCATGTCTATTTTTTTTTAAATCTTCTAAAACGACTTCAAAAATTATAAAATTTGAAAGTCCGCCAAAACGCGCTTTACGTCATAAAGATGGCTGCCCCATGGAGTGATGTCATTAAATTTGTTGACGTTCATAAATTCGAGCAGTATAAATGAGTCTGCTTTGGGCAAGTTATCAGTTTGTGCTTTTACAAAACCTTCGCTAGCCATATCTTCATTCACAAAATATGAAAGAATCGTCACTGAACACTAAACTAGTATATGAAATATTTTGTTCTAAAAGTTTTAAAATATCCTCGGAAATATCGAATATTTATGTCCACTTTCCACTTTACGTTGACCTTTAGAAATAAATAAAGCACACATAAACACGTAATGGTCTCGAACAAACATATAAATGATATTTTTACGTCGATGAAGCAATAATTGATAGTTAATTAAAATACAATATAAACACAAAACTACACAGAACCTAATGCAATACCGGCCATATTGACAAAAGTAGCGTACTAAATACTTCTCAATGAAACGTTAGAACTTTCTGTCTGACACAGTACCGATATTTTAATGTTTCGATTATTTCGTCATCTTTAACCCTATATTCCATTAATTTCAGGCTTGAAGCTGTATATGGAAAAGTATCTGGTGACTTTTCCAAATTCAACACAGCCTGGGAAAATCTAGAAAAGTACATTATCCCTGTGAGTGCTAGTCAACCCACAAACAGTTTTTACAACCCCGGTCACCCAGCTACCTACGCTGCTGAACTAGACGAACCAAGTAACTATCCTTCCCTAGTAGATAGCAGCGTTCCAGTGGGTCAAGACCCCATATCCCAAGAACTTGTAAGTGCTTACGGTACCAACGATATATATGCTATGCATTGGCTACTTGACGTAGATAATATTTACGGTTTTGGTAATACTCCTGGCAGTTGTTCACTTGGACCCAGTGCTGATGGTCCTTCTTATATTAATACCTTCCAAAGAGGACCTATGGAATCCGTTTGGAGAACAATTCCTCAACCAACTTGCGACGACTTCAAATATGGTGGAACCAATGGATTTTTGGATTTATTCACCAAGGATAATAGCTACGCCAAGCAATGGAAATTTACCGCAGCTCCTGATGCAGATGCTAGAGCAATCCAAGCCGCTTATTGGGCTAGTCAATGGGCAGAAGAAGTAGGACAATTGGGAACGATTCAAAATACTCTAACAAAAGCTTCCAAAATGGGTGATTACCTTCGTTACGCTTTGTTCGACAAATATTTCAAACAAATTGGAAACTGTGAATCCCCACAAACTTGTCCTGGAGGTTATGGTAAAAGTAGTGCTCACTACCTATTAGGTTGGTACTTCGCTTGGGGAGGATCTCTTGACACAAGTAATGGATGGGCATGGCGTATTGGAGATGGAACCGCTCATTTCGGTTACCAAAATCCGTTAACGGCTTGGATCTTGTCAAATGTTGATGCCTTCAAACCTAAAGGAGCTTCCGCTGTATCAGATTGGCAAACTTCACTTCAACGCCAATTGGAACTTTATGAATGGCTACAAACTTCAGAGGGAGCTTTCGCTGGTGGAGTTACCAACACCATAAACGGTCGTTATGATCCTGCACCAAGTGATCTTAAACAAAACACTTTCCACGGTATGTTCTACGAATGGGAGCCTGTTTACCATAATCCCCCATCAAACAGATGGTTCGGAATGCAGCCTTGGTCAGTTGACCGTCTAGCTCAATATTACTACGTAACTGGAGACAGCAAAGCCCAAGCTATATTAGATAAATGGGTTACGTGGGTCTTGGCTAATATTAATATACAAGCTGGACAAAGCTTCACTCTTCCATCTGAATTATCTTGGAGTGGAAACCCACCAAATGTACATGTAACTATCAATAGTTACAACAGTGATGTAGGAACAGGTTCAGCTACTGCTAGAACTTTGGCATACTATGCAGCCAAAGCTAACCACGCTCAAGCCAAACAAGTAGCTAAGGATATACTCGATATTATATGGGCCAAATACCAAACACCCAAAGGTTTGTCATTGCCAGAAGAAGCTACTACCTACAGCCAATTCAACGAACCTGTCTATGTACCAGCTGGATGGAGTGGAAGATATCCCAATGGTGATACTATCCAAAGTGGTGCTACTTTTATTGGTATCAGATCTTGGTATAAACAAGATCCAGAATGGTCTAAAGTTGAAGCTTTCCTTAATGGTGGTGCTGCTCCTACTTTCACGTTCCACAGATTCTGGTCACAAGCTGATGCTGCTATTGCTCAAGGAGTTTACGGAATATTGTTCAATGAATAAAATGATGATGATTTTTTATGAATAAATTTGTTAATTTATCGTTTTTTGTTTTTATTTACGTCCTTTACATACTGAAAGGTGAAAACTTCTTCAGGTGCGTTAGACATTTTTTTGGATGAAGAAATCATGGATTTTTTATCATTGTCATCGTTTTATGCAACAGACAATGCTTTCGATTGTTCGTCACACTTTTTCTGGTGGAAATTTTTCACAAATTTCACACTTTTCTTTATTTTCAATATCATTTATTTTAATTTTTTTATCATTAATTTATTTATCTTGAAATTAAAATACGGATAATAAAAAACTTGATATACAGGGTGTTCTACGACGAGCTAAAACTATCTGTATATGGCAAAATACGTCTGCCATCTTTGAAAATATTTTAGTTAAAAAGATCGTATCCGAAAACCCAAACGTAGAAATTTTCAGGATTTTACTATAAGTATTTTGCCATATACAGAGAGCTTTAACTCGTCGTGAAGAGTAATATTGTGAAAGACGGAAAAAATTAATCTTAACCTAAATTCAAATTATAATGAAAAACAATGAAATGACGCCGTGAAATTTAAAAGACAAAAACGACGGCATTGTTTGCAGCTAATGTAAGCCTAAACAATAGTAACGAGATTTTGCTCGACACACTGTTGAACTATGATAAATGTAGCCTAGCTCACATTCCAGACAATAGGCTTTGTTTTAAGATATTCTACAGTTAAAACCGTTTAATTATTAATTATCTAACAGATATGACAAAAATAATAAATGGATAAATCATTTTGGAGCCTGCAAATTATGTGAAAATAACCCTCTTCAGATCGAATCTTTTTTCTTTCAACAGGGGTAATATCTTTTGAGATTAAGTCGATTCATCGACTGAGTTGTCAGCTATTAGAGAGATATAGCAAGCGCAGCTGACATTACCGTAAAACGGTATTTTCTTACGTTAATAACGTATGGTAGTGAACTTTGAAATGAAAACTGGAGTTATTGCATGACAAAAGCTGTTACGTTAATTCTTTTAACGTTGGAGAGGTTTTGAGTTTCAATTTTCATCACGTATATTAATATAGAAAACATTTAAATTAATTAGAAATCTACTTATAATAATAAATGCACTGAAAAATCTACAAAGACAAGAGGATCTGTGGAATAGGTTGTACCTATTAGTCCAGTTTTCGTGCTTTTGTTCATTCAGCATATAATTTCTTCTTTCAAAATAATGATCAATTTAAAGTTTTATGATTAATTCTTGTTATTCATCCAAAACTTCAAAGTAGCGACCACCGAAATAAGGTGCCTTTATTAACGTATGGATAAAAGTGCGCATGCTCATATGTCAAAATAACTTTTCCCTTCATTAGCAGAACCCAAAAATAGCTTGCGATATCTCTCTACTGCTGAAAGTAAGTACCACTACCAAAGATTACAGAATAAAATATAAGATGTTTCACTCTAGGGCGTTTGGATTCAAGTTGCTGTCCCAAACGGACGCCGCTCTCATAAATTATGTTTACGATTCGCTTTTGTTGTCAATAACGAGACCGGTAGATACCAGAACAGTTCGAAGAGCTTATTTTATTTTAAGCTATACAGGGGTTATCAGAGAAATATATATTTAAATTAATAGGATTCTTTATCACAAAGCTTTATTTTTAAATGTTAATAATTTCGAAAAATGTTCGGGATATGAATTTGAAAAGGTAAGTTAAAAATAAACTTGAGTTTTTAAAATGAATCAATTCACAGTTTTTATCCAGCATCTTAGTAATTTTGTGATACTTATTGATAATCTATCAGATATTTATCACAAATTAAATTAAATATACTCATTAGCCACCAGAATAATAGGGCCACTAAATCTTCAATTTTGATCTTTAAATAACGCGTATTTTTTTGGATTGACAAGGTTAAAAAAGTAAAAAGAGAAGCAGCTGCAAATACTGAGTTTGGAGTTTGGTTTATGTGTTAAATTTAATCTATTGTTTTTCAAATCTTTCAATATACATTTGAGAGTAAAATATATACGGACTCTGGTATAGAGACTGGCATAATATTTGAAAGGAAATTGATTACATGGATGATGAAAGGAAAAGTTAGTGGATTCGTTCAAAAGGAACTGACCAATTCCCCTTTGGTTAGCTATAGAATTGAATTTTTGTGTTTTCTTGCTTAATGTACTTGTTTATATAATATCCTTATTATAAAAATAAATCCGTAATTTTGTATTAGCAAATATTACAAAATATTTAGTGTTTAAGCTTTGCTATTAAAGAGAAAAATATCAACATGACTTTTGCTCATTTCAACAACTAATTAATAAATTTAAAAAATCTATACCACATAAATATAAAACACGAACAACCAATAAACACCGTTCTAAAATAACAGCGCTCGACGGGCGACGTCCCGTATAATGTGCCAAATTAAATGCAAGTAAGGACATAGCGACGTACTGTACCATCCAAGTCACCAGACCGTCACCAGCGGCATCGGTGCTTTACGCGATAAATCCGAACGAGTGAAACATTATATTTTATTCTGTAATCTTTTCCACTACTTCATGTCTACAAAACCCCTCTGTTGAAGGCTGCACAGAAGGCAAAAGTAAGGGCAGCATGGCTGGGAAGATTAATGGGTAATGTGAAAGGACCGGGAGAGTGGAAGAGGAGGGTAATTGGTAGGACGGTAGAGCAGAGTATGCTGTATGGCGCGGAAGTGTGGGGTGAGAAAGCAGGGATAAATGCGAGGGCTAGACCACTCCTGCGGATGCAGAGAGAGATACTCCTGAGGGTGGTGCAGGCGTACAGGACAGTGGGTGGACTGGCAGCAGCGGTGCTGTCAAGGTCCTATCCATTGGACTTGATGGCTAGAGCCAGACAGAGACGCTGGAGGGATACGACCAGAGATGAAGTACAGAAATGAATGGATGAGGAAATGGAGAGAAGGTGGGATGAGTATGAGGTCGCGGTAAAACGAGCGATTGGAAGCAGGAGAAATTGGAAGGTTAACTAGTTCTTGACGCAGGTGCTTACAGGGCATGGCTCGAGAGTGGGTTACCTCCACAAGATTGGGAAAAGAGAAACTGGAGTGTGCAAGAGATGTGAAGTGGAGGATGATGTGGGACATGTGTTTGGACGTTGGAAGAACGAGGAAGTTTTGAAGAAGTTGGAAAATAAACTGGGAGAGACGGTGTATTAGGAAAATATGGTGGAGATTATGTTGAAGGGTGGGGAAGAATGGATAGAGATAAGTGGCGTTGTAGAGAGCATGATTAGGGAAAGAGAAGGACTCTACTTGGCATGTGAGATGTAGGAGTGATAGGAGGGAGAAGATGAGGGAGAGTGTGTGAGGGACCGCCGCCCGTCTGAAGTATTCTAGGGTAGTGATTCCAAGGCGGGAGTAACGGCGAGTTTGAGGTGGGTTTGGCTGTTAGGCATACCCGTGGGGATGAGTCCAACACTGTCTGGGTACTGGTTAAGGGCCCAGCCGAACATAAGTTTCCCATCTCGGCCCGAAAAAAAAATTTCTACAAACAAGGCGAAGCCCCTCCTCCTTTTCAGTCAAATTTTCACCTCTACATCAAAATTATAAATACTTTTCTCAGGAAACTTCCCGCTCTTTAAGAATTTTCTCTCAATTTTCATATATCTGAGATAGTTTTTAAGATATTTGCAAAACTTATCATAAATTTGCTTGGTCCGGGTTAAGGGAACCAATCTATAAGCAGAATGAAACATTTTTTTGAACCAAGGAAGCTTTTCCGAAAATATACGCTAATTTATATTATTTTGTACATAACCGACTAATATATAATTTTCTCTTCTTCACTACAATTTTATTTTTACTGAAACTCTTGTTTTTCAGAAGGTAACTGAAAACATTTACATTTTTCCCAATAAAAGTAATGCAACGGGTACATTTTCGCAGCTTCTCCAATGCCCTAAATGGGAAACGACAAGATGAAAGCAAATATAGAGGAAAAATAAATCTGTAACCGGTAGAGGCAACTACATTACAGACTATATATTACGCTATCAGTGACACCATTGTCGTAGATAAAGCTGTTTCAGAAAATGTATTCCTAAAGAAGATTCAGGTATATAAATTTATTTAGCTTAAAAAACTGTATAGAAAGCTTACAAAACTGTATAGAAAGCTTAAAAAAGAGTATAGAAAGTATTAAATTTGATCCGGACCTCTAACCATTGTGGTATATCTATGGAATTTAGAATTAATTAAAGTCATTATCGAATTCCATTACTTCATGCAAATACGTGAGCCATACTGATGGTAGTAGTAGTGGTAGAGAACGTGACTGATATATCAATTCATAACTCAAAATAATCTGGAATTATTCCTCTGAAATCCATCAAATGACATCGTATATCACTTTGTTCAATAATACCAATGTCCCAATCGCCATCATTACTAAGATTAGTTCACGACTAATATTCAATATTCCATAAAACTTGTATCTTGTATCTAGGTTTAATCATAATTATTTTTTTGATTGGCAACAATAAAAATTATTATCAAAAGGCATATCCACAGGTATTGGAAGGCATATTTGAGGATGTACCAGATAGAGAGAGAGGTAGAGACTAGTCAGATGATAACCAAGTGTCATAACCTCATGACTGTTGGAGCCATTCAGCTACTCTACAACACAGACCAGATGAGAAGACTCAAGAGAAAAAATGAGTTAGTTAAGAGAGAGAGATGGGTGGACATACCCATTTAAATGCCCATCGTCTTAGGTCGACTCCGTTCGGGCTGCTTCGCGAAATTTGTCAACAGGGTTGTCAATTTGCATAATATTTCCTTCAATTTACGATCATAGGTCAAATATTTTAAGTGTGATAGTTATACAGTTTGATTTTTGTAATTATTTGTGTTATCTAAAAATTTATTCTTTATTTATTATTTATTTATTAATTAATCTCCCAAGAGTAATGACTATTTATAACAAATCATAGGAATGTACATATAGGTATTTAATAAATACATAAATATATATTCGATTATGATTATTGTTTTAATTCATGGCGCAGTTTTGAAGATTTAGTGAAAACTTCCAAAAAAACTAGATCCGGCACTAGAAATTGTTATTGTCCCCGAGTCAACAGTGCAATTTGGTAAGAAATTCAGAAAATATTTCAAACTGGCAACATCGCGGCCATACCGAGTTAAAGGTCCAAGGTCATTGACGACGGAGCTGAAAATCGTTTGATGTTTTACCGGGATTCGTATCTGTTCTCTTTATAATCTGTGGCCATGTGTTATTTGTAAAGTAAATTAGCTTTGATTATTTAAATAAAATATATCGATGGCTCAAGTGCAAAACGTCGTAGCCTACCAAATATTCAAAAAGCCGATTTTGGCGCTCAAAGCTCAAAACTCAATGCATTGAGTTGACCTTCACATTCTGGCAAATCATCTTAAGCCACAGCTACCTGATAAATTAATTTTACGTGCTAAAATTTGAAGTTCTATCGAAACCAGGAGAACAATTGTAGTTATTGGGGATACGACGTTTTGTACTTAGGCCATCGATATATTACAATGACATTGTTTTACAAAAGTCTGTATGGCAACCAAATGCCAAAACACATAATCTTCAACTGATCGGTTGTATTCCAGAACATTATGGCGGACCTGTCAAAGTTAGGTGCTCTGGAATAGTCTATTGCTGCTTACGATTTGTCCGTCACTAATCTCTTGTGTCCCTATACCCTTATTTAAATTATATTATAATAAATTATAGAAGTTAGTGAAGAAATTCTTCCTGAAAACAGTATATTAGCCCAAGAAGATTAAAGAATAGAATTGTAGCTCTCGTAAACAAAAAAACAAATGGGGAAAATCCAAGTTAATGCATTTCTGACGACAGGATGAAGAAAGTTTAGTTCAGTGAAATAACATTATTCTTCAGCTATTTTAAGGCTATATGTTGGATACTCTCTGGAGCTAAATAAATGCGCCCAAAAAAACCCTTTTAATCAAGTAGATATCTACACATGGTCTCGAAAAATAAAATAACGCCCTTTTAATTTGTTACGCTGTCGTAAATTGTGTTGGTAAAAAACCCTTTAATCTCTAGAGCAATAATTTCTTTTGTCTTTTATTTGGATAACAGGTCTGCTAACTTTTTGTTAAAAATACAAAATGATAAGCTGAACAGTTTCTAGAAAATTTTTATTTACATTAAAATCCAAGTCTTGTTGCTGCAAACTCTTAAATTTTAATAAGATGATCGCAGCATCTGCATTTTCCACTGTCCACTTTGCTAATTTTACAAATATGGTATCTGAGTGAGCAATGTGAGCATTGTTCAATAAGAATTCTTAAGATTACTCAGATCAGATTTCAGAATGTTTTAATAACCCTTTTACCAGAAGACTGCACTAATTTTATTTTACCAATTTTAAACTTAAAATAATTATAAGTTCCGGTTTTTAACTTCACTTTTAAAGGGTACATATACAAGAACGGAAATGCTTCCGGCTTTTTGAAGCCACAAAGTTTTAAGAAATTGCGAAGTAGCTCTAATATCGTTAGTTGAATTTTCTTGAAAATATGTGGAGTCGATTATTGGAAATCTACTGAAAGATTTAAATCTAGTTATACAAAATGCTTATAAATTTTCGGGATACCACATGGCCTTCACCTTTTTAAAAATTCAATTCACTTCATTTTCCCATCATTATTCCTGATTTAGGCAATAGCTGTATTGTTTAAAATGTTTAAAATAGATGTTTGTCCAGTACGAATATTTAAGCTATAGGTAAGTTATATAACTGTAAAATATTAATATATATAATATATAATTAATATAAATAATATAATTATATTATTATATTATTAAATCTATATTAGCTAACTGATAAACAACAACTACTTCTCGGGTTATATGCCCCGTCAGACATTGAATTACACTACGGGGTTGGGATGTCTGCACGATAGATTCACTTTCATTTTCTCTCTCAATTTATTGCGTAATTTCACTAGTTACAACATTAAAGATATTATGTTAGGTGTAGGTAACCTTTGTATTTACGAATAAATAATACCATTATATAGATTTATTGAGTAAACCATGTTAAAAACAATACAAATAAGATTATTATCTTCGTAAGTACGCCTAATAAATAAAAAAAAGATAACATCCAAAAAGATCGAATATAAATAAATTTCAAGTGGTATTCAAATAAATTCATTTGATAACGATTGATACCATAATTTAGATGAAGTAGGTACAACACCGTAACTTATTTCTGACTTCTCAAAATTCAATCATTTATATCAAAAATTCTGGAAATCATCTCAAAATTCGCATTTAATGCTCAAGTTTCTTGGACTATAGAGGCACCGATATCGTTTCACAGTGTATTTGAAATTCTTCGCTGTTCTACTTATAAACTTAATTAGAAGTGTTTGCATTTTCTGAAAAAACTCTTTTACTAATCTTCGACCCACCGGAATAGTTAACGAATAAACCAATGATAATACAATGCAAACTATCCATTTTCAAGCAATTTTTCTAATTGGACGCTAAGCTCCTCTTAAAACTCCACTATTTATACAAAGCCCCTGGATAAAGAAGGTGATGATTTAAATTAATGCCTCAGAGAAAAGATTCGGGGCAGTTAGCCGAAAAATCAGTAGTTAAGTCATCTCTATTTCCAAAATATTTTCACATTAAATATGGTTCAAATCTAGTAGATTATGCCCTGGTGCAAAAATAAAATTAGTACCCATTTTTCGTACCATTAGTTTATACCAGAAAATAATTATAGTACTTTTTATAGCTTAAATACTGAGAAAGGTTGAAAAGTGTATAGAAAGCTTGAAAAAGAGTATAGAAAGGTTGAAAAAGTGTATAGAAAGCTTAAACAACTGTATAGAAAGCTTAAACAACTGTATAGAAAGCTTGAACAACTGTATAGAAAGCTAAAAAGTGTATTTTAAGTAAAATTGTATTAATTATGTATATGTATTAATTTGATAAGGATTTTTTACTATTCTGGTATGTACATAAATGAAATTTATAATTAATCAAATCCAAAATTTTATATGAAGTACCATAATTATTTTTAGTCCCTGAGCAAAATCAAAATCATTATGAGGATCTGTAGATGCTATAGACAATAGTATATTATGCAATAAGCACAAAATGATGCCCATTTTGCACGAGGATGAAATTTATTCATACAAGTGCAAAATGGACATTTTGTTGCGAGATGCATACTATACTTTTTCTATGACAACATATCGTTTACGTTTAATACATGCATACATTGCAAAAACTTTGAGATAAATAAACTGATAATATTTCATTGCTCCGAATTCCCCGCTAATGGGCTTTCTATCAGAATTGAGATATGAATTAAAGAAATTTGTAAATTTTTTTATTGCTATTTCTAATAGGTACCTACACAGAAAAAGAAGCCTATAAATATGTATTTGTAAAAAACAACTATGAAATTACTTGTTACCTACTAAAACTTTGACAGAAACGATCTGCTGACATTTCATCAATTTGTCGCTGGACGTCATAATTGGACAAGCCGTAGTCGTTGTGATTTTAGAGTGAACCTAAACCTAACACGAAATATTCCATTTCGTATTTGTTGCTTAGCAACTTGCCTAGCAGCCGATGCAAAAATGAAATTCTGCACAAAATGTGCTTGTTTATGATTGAAGATACGGTTACAAAATGAACATTTATCGAGGTTGTCGTAGAAAAAAGTTTTATTAACATTTTGAGGGATCAGTTTTTTTACAGAAAATGCTCTTCCTATAGCTTGTGTAATTTTCCTGAGAGGATCTTCAATTTTTTCAAAAAGACACCTTGGTTAAAATTTTTGGTGACGGTGCACGAAAATACTACATGTGTACCAGACTATAAGCAATTTATTCCGTGATATTTCGTGTAATTTTTTTTATAGAAAAATCAGGTACATTGTCCAATACAGGAATTTGACATTATTGTATGTCCATGCCCATAAAAATTGTATGCCAGTGGATCAAATTATTTCTTATAAGAGATATCAAACAAAATGTTCAATGCTTCCTATAGATATAAACACGTTTACAAGAAAATATACCGAATCAACGTTCCAATATAAGAACACCTTGCAATAACCTCAGATGAAAAGAAAATAATCAACTTTGAAAATTCAATACAAGTCTCACTAGAAATAAGCGCATCCACATGAAAGTGATATGGGGCCTTGGGGGAAATAAAAATGTTAAAAAAAAGCCCCAATATTTCTGTAATAATTGGATATTAAGGAAAATGTAAGACTTTGTAGAGCTATTTCCGGATTATATAGTAAATCACAGTTTCCTGTAAAATTGGGGTATTTAGTAGGGCGTGTGCAAATATGAATCTCTCTGGGGTCGGATTTTTGGTTGAAGGAGAGAACAGTCATGGACCAAACCCGGTTGATCAAAGTGTAACTATGTATAAAAATAAGAAATAGAAAACTAAAAAAAAATCAAGAAAACCCAGGCCCAAGCCCGGTTGATCAAAGTGTAACTATGTATGAAAATATCAAAAAATAAGAAGTAGAAAATTAAAAAAAAAAAAACAAGAAAACCCAGGCCCAAACCCGGTTGATCAAAGTGTAACTATGTATAAAAATATCAGAAAATAAGAAATAGAAAACTAAAAAGAAAACCCAGGCCCAAACCCGGTTGATCAAAGTGTTACTATGTATAAAATTATCAGAAAATAAGAAATAGAAAACTAAAAAAAGACAAGAAAACCCAGGCCCAAACCCGGTTGATCAAATATAAGCTTAATCCTTAAAGGCCATAATCCTTCCGGCAGCGTCCAATTTAAGGGTGTCTCTTCTGGGCTACAGGTAGCTAGCGTCCAATTTGAGGCCGCCCATACTTTAATGCACCTGGAGCGTCAACTCCAAACTTTTAAAACACAAAACTTTTTAGTAATATTCAAGCATAATTATGCTATATTAGCGGTCAAGACACAAAGTTTTATCACATTTTTCTTAGCGAGCATTCATTGAAGATTTTTAACACATATTTTCTGCTACACAGTTAGTGGAAGACTCTTAGCACATTTTCTCTGCTGGACAGTTAATAGAAGACTCTTCAAAAAATAGCGCCAGAAAAAGAAAATTGCCGGTTATAAACCACCCTGATTTGCTGAATTCTAAACTGGAGGCGGAGCAAATAATTAACGGACAAATTCTTTAAAAGTGGTTAAAATGAACACGTGTTCCACATCAAACAGAAAAGCGGCTTAGAAACAACAACAGAAAAGGCCACAAATCTTAGAACAAAGGGTAGGGACGTATGCAATTTGAAAACAATTTCTTTTTCTTCTTCTTTTCAGTTTATTGGCCTCCACCCATTAGGTACTTAGTCAGAGCAGGTTATTATTTTCATTATCGGGAATATTCCTTACGGAATGTCTGGAACTTTCCATCTTCCCTTGAAAACAATTTTGTTTTCATTTTTACATTTTTTTAGAACGGCGGAGCGTAGAAAAGGGGTTTTAGCGATATTCGTTTTATAGACAAAGGCGTAGAAAAAGGGTTTGAAAAGAAAATAATTGGAAGTTCATGATTGAAGTAGTTACAAAAAATAACGATAGATATTCTATCGTTACATAGCTCATTATTTGGATATTTATTTAATACTCACCTCTGATCTGGTTAAAAATTTGATCACTTTCAATGCCAAAAAATTATTCAATTATCTTCCTTCAGAATTAAAAAAACTGCAAATATATTTATTAAGTTCCGAAGATTGTCAAAGGCTTGATGGAACTTATTATCAATGGCAGAATTCTACAATCTTTCCTAGACTTTTGAGTTATCTTATGAAATACTAGTTAAGAAATTTTATTTTGCCAAAAGTATGTTTTGGCTGATAGTCTTCAAATACTAATTTAAATCGATAAAATAAATGAAATGAATACATCCTTATTATACCTTTTTTTAAATTTTCTAAAAATATCTACCAACACCTATGATGTAAATTGAAAATATTGTTTGCTCCATTTCCACTTCTACGTTTTCCAAGACCTATAATATTATTTTATGATGTGTCTTGTGGCTTTCAATTTTTTGAATTGTACAGAGCCTGTCAAGGACTCACTGTTTTGGAAGATCAATTATTTTTATCTTTAAACTCAAGTGAACATTTTGTGAATTCCATTTCCTATACAAGGTAAGCAAAGAATAGATGTTAATCATTTCAGCCAGAGACAGAATTGAAAATTTAAAAAATCGTTTATACTACATGCAAGAGGAATAATTTTTTTTATAAAAATTTGACGCAAAGAAATGAGATATTCCAAATTAAACTACTTTCCAATGCTCAGGTTCTATTGCATCAATATTATACAGAAGTACAAAACATAATCAGTACTAAATATTAAACAAAACAAAAGACACTCTTTATAACAAAATCAAACTGTCCGATATTTTGGAGTGTTCGTTTAACCGGTCCGTTATTTAATCCATGTCCGTTATTTCAAAATGTATCGTGAAATCCTAAATCCAGGCTTGTGTTATGAATTTGACAAATTTAATTTAGTTGTTATTTGACCTTGAAAATTTGTCCCTATTTAACGTGTCCTTTGTACCTTTTATTCCTTAGGGCTGGTTGTAGATGTCACAGGTGAACGTTAGTTTAACTGAACTGCCAGTCAACTTTGAACCGAGTTCATTTTGGTTTTCGTTGAAGAGTGCAAATAAAAAACGATAAACAAATTTCAGTTCGAAAGAAGAGAATATTTTAATATCCTTATGGCCTTATTCTGTACAAAAATGTTAGCGGTAACAGCGCTGTAAATCTTCAAGGTCGATAGATGTTACGAAATGTTTTGACATTGTTTGTTATAAGTTGAATTGTAAATTTTCATGAAATGAGTAAAAATGAACATCAATATCATCCCATTTAGCAATATCGAAACAAAAAAATAAGCCAAATTTTAGAGTATAAATTGAAATATTTTTTAGGAATTATATGCGTATAGAAAGAAAAATCCGTTTGAAATACCGTAAGACCTTTTCATTGCTTATTACAGGCTAAATAAAGAAATCAATTTTATACTTAGAGCCACATTTAAAAAATCCAGGAAATGCAAACGTCATCCATTTTTTAAATAAAAATGATAAATAAATAGTTCCTCTAAAAAAGTCTTCTTCCTTCTGGTTCCTTCACCTCTTGCTTTACATAATCGGACCAATAACTTAAAAATTAGGAAAATTCTACTACACAACATAATATTAGTGAAGTTAGCTACGATGTAATATTGCGCTCTCAATAATTTTTTTTACATCGGGTGGTTCAGAATACAATTTTTAACCGCGCTGTTGAATTTGATTTAACATTGCGATTTTAACTACATCGATTACAAATCTCACAGCTCATTTTTCTAATCGAAATCTACATTTAAATTCAATATTAGACCATATTTCAAAATGACTGGGTCTATTTCTAAAGGTTTGCGGTCTTCTAGGATGTAAAAAACCATTCAAAATTTGTTAAAAATCTTCATCGTCGGTTAATTCTTCTAATAATTAGTTCATTTTGATTGAAATAATGAATTATCAGATATTCAACCTCACTTTTTAAGGTTAACAACTCAACGTCAAATGCCAAAACCCTCTTGAACCGCCTTTGAACGCCCTTCGAGGACCGTTCACGTAAACTTCTATTTGAACCACAGATCAGTAGTGACTGACGTACTTACAACAAAAATTTACAATTAAACTCGGTTCAACGCAGAACCACAGTTGAACTATGCATCTACAACCGGGCCTTAATGAACTGGCTAACCTAAATTTAGGGCAAGTTTTAAGAATACTACATTTATCAATTTCTCTTTTTTGAAATGAAAATAATCATGTCGTTACTAATACCATTACGTGAAATAAATTCCAAACTCGTTCAACCAGTGAAAATATTAATCTTTTTAATGGCATTTCATATAATATGATCAATGGTAACTTCTCTTGGATTCTGATCTTATATGCATAGCACTTTAAGCGACCTAAACTTTTATGTTAGTAATTTTGAGGGAAACAGAATGACAGCTTATGAGTTATAATATCAGAGAAAAGACATAAAATAACATGTTAGCATCACGAAAGAAAAGTAATGAATAATAACTCTTCGTGGACCGTGAATATAAAAACATAGTAATATATAAAAGATTAATTATTGTTTACTGAGCACAATTTTACATATATATTTATTTACAACAGTTTTTTTATAAAGGAGCCGTCCCTTCGCCGGCACCACCTCCGTTATACAGTCCTATTTTGTTCAGGTGCTCCTTCGTGGGGAAGTGTCCCTTAAGTAGCCCCGTTATGGTGCGTAGTCTGTTCCTACTCATTGAGAGCAGTTCTTTCGCTACTTTTTCTGATGGTTCTTTTATGAGTTTCTTCCCATGCATTTGCCTGGGGGTATTCTTCCAGTGTTTATTGTGTTGTTCTTTTACCCACCCTTTTAACCATGACCTAGTTGAGCATCTGGGAATGCCCACAACTGGTTCGGGTCCGTTCATCAGGGTTGACTATCCTGCTCTTGCGAGTTCGTCAGCTTTTTCATTGCCAGCGAATCCTTATGACCTGGGACCCACTCCAGTGTTACACTGCTCCGAGTCGCCAGTCTTCTAAGTTCTTCAGCGCATTCCCATACCAGCCGAGATGTTACCTTAGAGCTCTGAAGTGCTTTAAGGGCAGATTGACTGTCACTGTAGATCCTGATCTGCCTGTTGTTGTAGGCTCTCATGTTATTTGCCGCCCTTGCACATGCAAGTATTGCATAGACCTCTGCTTGAAATACCGAGGCGTATTTTCTTCATTCTTTTATCCGTCTGTGTACCAGATCAGTTCATTTGCTCTACCTCAAGCTCCTTTCGATCTTTGATGACAATCTCGAAGTTCTTGCGAAAGATATATCTGGTGGTCATGTGGTCTGTTGGCATTTTAAAGATGTCGTCATCGACTTCAGGTGTCGTTTCAGGCGACAATGTCCCGTTAGGATCCCAGTTTTACTTTGATGCATTCATTTGAAGTTACCCATAAGAATCATTGATTGTCCAAGCCTTACTAGAAGTTTCCAATTGTCAGATCTTCTCTTTCATCGGCTTTGTTGATATCGCAAAAGGGTTCCAGCCCCCCAAAACAGTGTTTCAGTTCCTCTCTTTGCTATTCAATTTCATTCTATTCCAGAGTGTCCTGGAATCTACAGTAAGGTGCCTATATTTTACTCGCCTAATTCATTGAGTTTGCCTAGGCATTCCCATACCATTTTGGAACTGATAACTGATTACACAAGAGCTCAGTGGTTTAATGGCTGCTTGACTATCCGACAATATGATAATCCTTTGCCTTCTGTATCCTTCATCAATATTGAACTGGGCACAATTTCTTATGGCGTGAATTTCCGCTTGAAAGTTAAAATCCACTATCCTTGCATTATCACAATACTGTACAGCTCTTAACGAAGCTTTCTCCTTTTTGACTTTTGACGTTTTGTTTTCTTTATTAACGTTTTAAGGATAAATGTCGTGATAATCTTTAAATAATAATACATTGCCAGCCTGTGTATTCCCAAAAACAAAAAATAAGCCTTTCCCATACAATAATTTTCGAAAATCTTTTTTCAAGTTTATGGACCATATATATAAAAAATACACTGAGATAAATCTCGAACGGTTACAGTATTTCAAGATTACCCACTGACCCACACGTCGATAAATTCTTTTTTATCCCCAACGGCAAATCTTCAACAAACAGCACCAAACACTAATGATACAGATATAATAAAACACATTTAAGCTGCCTCTATTATAGTCTGGGCTCCCCATTTCTCATAAGGCCGTACTTCAACTTCGTGCTGTGCTCCTAATAAAAATAGCGGAGCTTATCTTGCTCAGTTGCGGGACGCAGCGGGCTTAGAGAGAACCACCTGAGAGCCATCTGTCGGCGAAGTCGCTCATTAAATCTCCGCTCGTTACGTTTTGCGATGGAGCAATACGTTTTTCCACCTTTTTGCCATTTATTATGAAGAGGTAGCGCAGTGGTGTGGTTCTAGGGGACAATTATAAATACCGGTTTTGTTTCCTCGGAATTTACTTTCGAATTTGAACAAGAATTAATATAATATTCTGAATACAATTACATAAATTAGAACATTTGAATAGTTACTACAGAGGAAATAAACTTTGTTTGCCCTTCAACTAAGATGAACGGCTTGTCAGTGACGTGTCCTTTTGAAATGAACTGGTAACTGAATCCCCGAACTTCAATCTAGTTAACTTAGTTGTGTACCGAGTAAACCCAGATTAAACTTTGTGGCTTCCTTGAGCTGATTAATAAACCTGGTGTACTTTAGTCAATATTGTAAAACGCACAAGGTTAAATCAGCTTTGTACAATCATACCGGATGGTTGTATCAAAACTATTTGGCATTTTGACATTTGACATAGTTGTATTTTTGTATAATCTATTCCAAAATACCTATAATATTGCAATCCAAATCCAACGGTATAGAGCAATCCAGAAAGACATATTGGCTGGAGGATACACATTTTACTTAATTTTCATTGTTTACTGGTAAACAAAAAATAAATAATAGTTATTTTGGTCTATAATGAGGTTTTAAACCGATAAAAATTAATTTATAATTTTTTTAAACCGAATATTTTAAAAGAAAACTGAAAATTACGAAACCCTAAATGTTTGCAACTTTCATTACAGATACGTCAAATTTAGGTATGTGACGTATCTAGATGAACTTAGCCACTTTCTGATTAGATGTTTTATGAACTAATAACCAGTTACAAAAAGGCCATTCGAATTTGAAGTTAGAAGAACTGTCAAATTCTATAATATACAGGATGTTCCGTAAATAAGTACCGTAAATTGGATAGAGGCATGATAGATCGTTAAGAAATGTTTAAAATACCTAAATGCAACTTTTCTCTAGCTTTCCTAGTTTGTGAGATACAGGCTATTTAAAGTTGTAGAAGAAATTCACATTTTATTTCATATCTTATCGGGGGATGAAAGTACAAATTTAAAATTTTTTGTAGGTGATTGTTTCTCCAAAACACATCGACAGTATTAATTATGTCAAATTCTAATAAGCCAGTGGCGTGGTACGAGGGGTTCGTGAACTTTTATTGTACCATATTTTTGAAACACCCTGTATTGAGAGCTAAAGACTTTTGTCTGCAACTCTTTATTGAATTTTCTACATAAAAGATACTTTTTGTTAAACTCGATAGAACACTCCATTTTCAATATTACTAACTTTTTATTGCAGTAAGATACTTTTTTATGTTGTAATGTTTTTAAACAATAAATTTGCAGTAGCTGTTAATATTTTCTTAGCACTTTATCTTCCCTTACTCAATGATGAATTACAAACCCATAAGAAATGTTTAAATTATTTGCAAGTGATCTTCAAGTATATACTACAAATTTATTTAAGAAAAAACAACTGAAAAAAGTGTCTTACTTTAATAAAAAGTAAAAAATCTTGAAAATGGAGTGTTCTATCGAGTTCAACAAAGAGTACCTTTTATGTATGAAATTTAATAAAGAATTGCATACAAAAGTCCTTAGGTCTAAATACAAGGTGTTTCAAAAATATGGTACAATTAAGGTTTACGAAATCCTTGTACCACGCTACTGTCTTATTAGAATTTGACATTATTAATACTGTTGATGTGTTTTGAAGAGACAATAACCTACAAAACATTTCAAATTTGTACTTCCATCCCCCGAGAAAATATGAATTAAGATGTGTACTTCTTCTGCACAACCTCTTTCTCACAAACTAAGAATAAGACTAGAGAAAAGTTGCATTTGGGTATTTTAAATATTTCTTAACGATCTATCATGCCTCTAATCTACGGTACTTATTCACGGGACACCCTGTATATAAGTGTTTCGTTTTTGCTTACAGTATATACGAGCTTGGCGTTCTAATATTATAAAAATTCATATTTTTTTTCGTTAAATTTAACGCCACATTGATCATTTTTCAACTACTCCATTGACACTAACCGTTTAATAAAAATCTCAGAAAATTTCGATTAAGAATCAATTTTTTTCAAATATATTTGGTATAAATTTCTGCCGACGCCTATGGGAAAGTATTCCTTCTGCAAATCCCGTGATTTAGTTTATCTTCCCTGTTGTTTAAAGTGATTTATGTTTTGCTTCTGACAGAAACAAGAACTGCACCTTCTAAGTGGATATTTATTTACAGAAGTGATTAGATAAATTATTGAAAAGGACCTTTTTCTTTCGTTTCCGAGGATCTACGCACCTATTATCCGTTTACAACAACTGTTAATAAATGACCGTATTATACAGGTTAACAGGTCCATGACAAACGATATAATCTTTTTTATTTCCACAGGAAAACCCTAAATTCTAATAATCCGTTCATTTTTAGATATAAAGTGCGCGAATAAAATTTGGATAGATGAAAACATTGTTGTTATAAATTTATTAAAAAGTATATATTAGTCTAAGCTGTCGCATCTAAAGCCCCAAGTTTGGACATACGTGATCAAAATTTTATAGGATATTTCTGGAACAAATATCATTAATGTGTGATTATAAGCATGCTCTTTATCAAAAAACATCCTGTATACCAATAAATACAGGGCGGTTCTTAAGTAATTGTACATAGAAGTACAGTACAATCTTCACTTTAAAATATTGCGATTTAAATCAACTAGCCTCAATAAAATGTTGATATTAAGAAAGATACAGGGTGTTAAACATGGAATTTTAATTTTCGTTTTTTACAATAACTAATAACTTTAAGGCTTTTTGACGTATATGCACAAAAATGGTTTTTGGATATGAGAAATCATAATTTTGTACCTATTTCGATGTATTTTGTAGAGGGCGCCACATATGCCACGTATGCGGCATAAATGTACGCAAAACTTTTTTGCCTTTCACATTAGCGCTACTTTTGTAAAAAATAACAAAGATTACAGAATAAAACAGAATAAAAATATAAGATGTTTCACTCGTTCGAATTTATCGCGTAAAGCATCGATGCCGCTGGTGACTTGGATGGTACAGTACGTCGCTACGTCCTTACTTGCATTTAATTTGGCATATTATACGGGAGCGCTGTTATTTTAGAACGGTGTTTATTGGTTGTTCGTGTTTTATATTTATGTTGTATAGATTTTTTAAATTTATTAATTAATTGTTGAAATGAACAGAAAGTCATATTAATATTTTTCTCTTTAATAGCTTAATAGCTTAAACACTAAATATTTTGTAATATTTGCTAATACAAAATTGCGGATTTATTTTTATAATAAGGATATTATATAAACAAGTGCATTAAGCAAGAAAACACAAAAATTCAATTCTATATCTAACCAAAGTGGAATTGGTCAGTTCCTTTTGAACGAATTTACTAAATTTTCTTTTCATCATCCATGTAATCAATTTCCTCTCAAATATTCGGCAAGACTCTATACCAGAGTCGGTATATATTTTACTCTCAAATGTATATTGAAAGATTTGAAAGACAATATATTAAATTTAACACATAAACCAAACTCCAAACTTAGTATTTTACAACATTCATAAAAAATTTCAATAAATGTATCCTGCAGCTGCTTCTCTTTTTACTGTCTTAACCTTGTCAATCCAAAAAATACGCTTTATTTAAAAATCAAAATTTAAGATTTAGTGGCCCTATTATTCTGGTGGCTAATGAGTATATTTAATTGAATACTCAAGGACCACCCTGTATATTATGCTAAACGAAGTATAGTAAAAACCAAATAAAGCTGCGCTTACGTTTTATTGCGTGGCTACATTTTTATCCAGGAGTGTACAATACTTTGTTAAACAATTAAACAGTTAAACAATTTCTAAAGATAACAATATCAATAAAAAAACTTTTGTAAAAAAAAATGTATATGCAATATATTTTTTTAGACTTAGACGCCCCTCAATGTAAAGTTTACATAAAAAAGTCACCAATTAATGACGCTAGAACAGTCACTGCCAGAAATACTCGTAATATCATCGATTTCTGAGGTTACAGTTAAATGCTTTATTAATTTTTTTTTATTATAAAAGTGTATACCTAATCAAATCTGTTTGTTTCCAAACAACAAAGCATTTTTTCTTTGATTGTAAAAATGACAATTGAACAAAAGATGAAGCATAATGTCCGTTTGTTGCCAATAAATCCTGTGCAAGAGGTAATATGTGAATAAAATATCAAAGATGTCAAAGACACAACAACTACTTCTTAGACTATATGCCCCAACAGACATTAGGCGGGAAAACATCAGTACAAGGTAGATACCATCCGTTTTAAAAATAAGTGGGAGAACAGTGAGAAAAATTTTATCAAATAAAGAAAAACGGTGAATTGTTTGAGTAATTCCAGTTATTTTCGGCTAATTTCCATATTCTATGAGCATTCTGACAACGCTGCAAAGGTTCACATTGATGACCCGAAGGCAACTTTATTTTTGGCTTCATACTCATAAATTTCAAGCCAGCTGGACGTCTACATTATAGCACCAAAGTAATTATTAAATTACGTTGAAAGGCAGGGAAGTAACGATCTCCAAAGATTCAAACCAGGCGTGACAAATTTTCTTAAAGAAAGTAAACATTATACTAACATTTTAATGTGCGAAGCTGATTTCACGCTCAGTGAAACTTACGAAACTTTTAGTTTCTTGTCGAATACCTGCAGAATTTCTTTAAAGCGGCAGCTTAACGTTTAGTTTATATTAAGTTGGCTTCAAAGGTTAATCACTGGTGGAACTTCTCGACTTATGTATATAGTTTAATGGAGTTTTTGATAAGCGTCATTAACGACCGAACTTTATTTTGCGTAGATATATATAAATTCTAAATTATATTATTAGTCTTTCAGTTTACGATGTATAAGTGTTGTATTCGTTAAAAGCTGAGTTTTTTGAAATTTCACCATCTGTCACGTACTTGATTAATTTGATTGTATGAACTCTGGCTCGTGTATCAAGTAGTCTCAGGCTTTAGCAGTCCACGACTATTAGATGCACGAGTAAGCCTAGTGAAGCAAGGGATGCTGATAGTTAAAGGCTGCTAAAGCGTTTCCTGCATGTGTGACACACAACTTTTTTTCGCCAATCGAATAAACCATAAAATAGAAAAATATAACAAAAAATTTTGACATAATGGCATACAAACTGATGTTTAATTGAAAAAAATCGTGAAACGTCAAAGTGACAGATGGTGAAAATCTTAAAAAATTACGAAAATTATATCGAGAGTAAAGATTAAAAAAAACATCAATTTTGCGTATCTAAAATGACGCTAAATCTGGTATCCGGACGTAAATGTCGTTACCTTTTTAACTAGGGAACTGCAAGAAGCAATTATTTTCCACAAAAAATGTTCTATTTTCTATAAGCATAATAGAAATTTGATCAAACTTTTCCTGTGTACTCTAATAACCAAAACTACAGTAAATAGCGCTTTTATCGTACGGGTTCAAAGGTCACTAACCATATGTATCAAATCATAAGACACAGAGGTTACCAAAATGTGAGATTACAAATATACCCGGAGAAAATGATGATGGTTGATGTTTCCTGCACACTGGTTGACGAATTCCCACTTTTTCACTCATTCTCGAAATAATCTATCAGATTAAGTGCCATTTTTTTTGCTTTAGTATGCAAAATACCGGAAAATTACTTCTTATTATTCATATCTTCACTTTGAAATGTCAAAGTGACATAACTGACATTTAAATAAAAACTTCGCTGGTGAAAGACTTTTTAGAATCGCAGAAAACTAAATACATATCCTTTTTTCTCCCGTCAAAATTGTATAAGTCTGTCTTATTCTTCTTGCGGATTTTATTTGGAAGTTATGATTAAACGCAATAAAAGAAAACAAAAACGGGGTGTGTATGTCTTTGTTGAATCGTTTTACCCGCATGATAAGACTGCATTTGACTATATCTACATTTTTTGTAAAATTTTATATTTCCTTATTTTTTTAACAGTGTAGATGTTGGCTACTTCAGCAGCCGGTGATACTGAAAGTTCGCTCTGGTTATTAGAGTATTTTTTATCAAATTACTAGGGTGCGTATAGAATCTACAGATTTTTTGTTAAAGTTGATATTGTGTTATTTTTTTTACAGTGTAGATGGCGAAGGCTTTGGCATCCAATAAGTTCGTAACGACAAATTCCTTTGATGCATATAGAATATGAAATATTTATAGTGAAATTTTATATTTTGTTGTTTTTTTAACAGTGTATAGATGGCTGTAGATAAGTACTATACAAACGTATAGTCAAAGTTTTAAACAACAAAATGTCAAGACTCTTCAAATAGAATATTTCTTTGTGTCATTTGACAGTGACTTATACAAATTTACTTATTTTTCATGCAACCCCTTGTATATTATTTATTTTTTGGATTCTTTAGGAAATTCTAGAGATACTTATATCTTCAACTGTTTCGGAAATATTCAATGTTTTCCTCGATGTTTTCAGATTTATTACAAAAATTAACATTAAAAAATTATTTTATATTGATATATTTGCTATTCCACACTGTATAGTGAAAAAACTATGTCATTTTTTTCTCTTACTTTTTGGGAATCAAACCACAATAATGTCGAAATAAAAAACATTATTTTGGTTTGATTCCCAAAAAATAAGAGAAAAAAGAATAAGTAATGCCACAAGGTATTTTTTTAGTTAAAAAGATTTATACATTTATGGGACATCCGGTATCAAAACGATACTTCAATTTTATTTAAGCACCAAATATTTTAGCTTAGCCACAGATATTATCCAGTTCCATACTGTATTAATGTACTTAATTTCAAGTATGGTCACTTGATGAGCGAGTTCTGTGATATTTCGTGTACTAAGATGATTCACTTTCATAGTCAAACATCATCAAATAATATTACCAAATATGGTCAATGAAAGGGGAAAACGCAATATTGGGTATAAGAAAACCAAAGTATAAAATTTTCGAATTACGTAAATAAAGACATCAAAGAATATATCGATATTAAATTGTAATACGATAAATGAAAAACATGCATCTTACCTGTTGGAAATCTAAGGTAGTTTTTTCTCCATCGTCATCCAACTACAGCAATTAAAATAATGTTTTAGTTTTCACATAATTGTCACTATTATACAGTAAAACCGCACTATACTGTCTTCTAAATCTAACCGAAATAACCATTTTAATATTAAGATTTTCCAAATTTTTAATTCAGAATAAACTATCGACCGAAACACCGATACTAAGCCTTCAATTAGCCGACTGTCATAACCTTTCAATTGTTTCTTCGTTAACATGTTCCGTCACGGTTGATAAGATTGTTTTGTTGCAGTTTTTTTTGTCAAATAAAAAACTACTTTGTACCTTAGCTATAAATTTGTATATTTGGAGAAATAGAATAATACAATTATATTTCTTGGTTATTTATTGAGTTTATTTGATGTTATTTTACGTTTTATTTGAAGTAATGAATTTTTAATGAAAATATTAGAGAATTGTAATTATGATTTAACATACGAAATTAATTATTGGTTAAGATATTTTAAATAAGATTAATCAAAATGGAAAAATGGGTAGTTTTTGTTAAATATGAGAAAATGGGCAGATTTCAATCATATGACCAGCTTTTGCTATACAGGACGTTGAATTTGGAAAGTACCAGTTTTTCAAAAATAATGTTTCGCGTGAGAAAGCCATTTCATTACAAATATTTTTCAAGACAGTCTTATCCCATCAGGCATTAATTTCCGACTGTTTTTCTTAAAAATATTGATGGTTACAGGGCGATTCAAAAATTATTTAATATTAAGTTTTTACTAGCTCTTATTTTTTATAACATTCTAAAAAATTATGAAAATATGCCAAAGTGCTAAAATAATAATCATCTGTTTATCCTAAAATTAAACATGTCTCTTACAGGGTTAGTCATAAAGTTTCACGTTTTGTGTAGATATACAGATGCGGCAAATAATTATATTCCGTATTTCCATTCTGTGAGCGAAAGAGAGAAAGCTATAGAACAACATAGTGATAATGTCACATCCTTCTCTCTGGAGAGTGTATCGGTCCATTGGTCCCGGTAGGTGGCGCTGCATACTGAACTTCTCTTACCCGATTGGTCCGATTTTGATTGGCAGCTCAAGGGCGGAAAATTCATAGCTCAACGATTTTTCAAATTTATCATCACGTCTCTCAAGTACTTTGACTTTTAATTAAAAATTATAAAATATATTTGATTTTTCCTAAGCAAAAAGCATATACTTGTAAAAAAATTTGGTTTCTAGTCAAATATTTGTTTATTTCTGTGCCGCCACTGTCTTTTGCTCAACTTCTTCATGATATATGAGTTCGAGATGATATTTCAGCCTTGGATATTACCTATCTACAACATTCTAATAATAATTAGTTACAATAACAGTGCATCACTCCATTGTTGTGGAAACCCACCAGTCAATTTACCAAACTCAATTTGTAACTCTGGCTTAGTTAGAATTCTGCCTGCAAGCTCGTTTTGAGAAATTTGGTTCAGCATATCAAATAATAATAAATTCGTTATAAATTAATATATTCCTTGGAATCTCCACAGAAATTTTCAAATTATAAAATAAAATACTTGAAAACATTCTTATCTTTGAAAAAGACATCATGTTCATTACTATAGCGCTATTGAGAAGGAAAAAGAAGACATACATTTTATTAAGATGTCACCAGAAGATTATTTTTCTTTATTTATGCATTTATGGCTTCCATATGGACGGTTAAATTTTGAAACATTACTCGTTATTGGGGTCTTTTAGTTCTAGACTCTGATGAGCTATCGAACCTTTCGAAATGTTCTACAGCTTGCATATTCTAAAAATATTAACCAGTAATTAAAAATCCCATTCTACTCGGTATTAATCAAAATGACAAACCAGAAATGTCAAGTTAGGTATTTCCTAAACTGTTTAGGTACATCTTGCAAGCTATCTCTCTTAGGTATTACTTAGTGCGTGGTGAAAGAGAAATTTTAGTTAGGATGAGTTTTAGTTCTTTAATAAATTTTGTTAGTTTCATAAATGAATTATTTAAAAATTACTTATTATTATAAAGAAGGTGGAAAAAAATATGTGTAGCACGAGGGTAACTAGCCTTTTCCTCCCTTGCATGAATAGTGTAAACTTCGTCATTTAGAGGAAAAGTAACACTATTCCTCCCTTGGTATAGAAATAGCTTTTATGTACCAAACCGTCTATTTTAGTCGAGCTAGCAAGCAGGAGAGACACGGTAATCTCCATAAGAAAATCGTTGAAAAAGCCAAGGTTCAAAAACACCGAAATTGGTTCATTTTGAAGTGGGGGTAAATCTCAATCTGCGCATGTGCTACGTTATTGGATAGCTGACGTCATAGGGGTAACGAAAAAAATTATGAAAAAATTATTGCTATCCCCTTTCATCTCCCACGCAGCACCCCTTATACTAAAAGTTAACCAATCATAGCAAACGACGTCTCGTTTAAAAGGCCTTAACGTCTAGTATATATAGATAAAATAATGTAAAAATTCCACCCCCTTTCATCCCCTACACAGCAACATAAAAAGTTAACCAATTAAACGACGTCTCGAAAGGCCTTAACGTCAAGTATATATTATCCTTTTTTCTCCCGTCGAAATTGCATAAGTCTGACTTATTCATCTTACGGATTTTGAATCGTATGACCCGCATGATAAGACTGCATTTGACTATAGCTGTGAAGTTGACAATTATTGCTTCTTCTAGCCAACTGAGCAGTTGAATTTCTCTATTAGATCTATAATGGACAAATTCAAATATTTTGCGAATTGAGAGATAAAGTAGTTCAACAAAAACTTGTGCAACATAATTTTCTATATCCAGGAGATTGTCTTCAGCATATTTGCTGCTTGAAATAAGCTATCAAGATAAAATCATTTAAATCAAAAAAAAATTCACGCTCAACCAAAAATGACTGATGACAACGAGTACGTTCATCAGGGACGTATATAAGGGGGGGGGTTCAAACCCCCCCCCAAAGAAAATACAATAATTTTTTATTAGCATACTGCCGCAATATTTGAATTACATTTAATACGAATTACGAAATACAAATAATATATTTTTCATCAATATTGGATCTGAAGCTTTAAGAAACTGAATTTCTAAGTTCTTATAGTAGTTGCGCCTGCCAAGTGTGAAAAAAGTTATAAGTTCAGTTGATATAAGTGTTCCAAGAGTAACTGGAAGACAAATCAACCGCAGTAATGTACCAGGGGACACAGCTGAAGTTTACTATCGGCGGAACATATTTTACCCATTTATCGAACATGTAGTCAACGAAATTGAAGCTCGTTTTAAGCCCCACGAAGAAACAATTTCAGGAATTCAGTTGATTTTACCTGACCGGACCCAAAATAGTGTCAATGCAAAGAGATGTATTTCAAGAATGGGGGAAATATTTCTCAGTGAAGCTGAAAAGAAAGTTGTGGTAAGCGAGTATGAGCTTTGGCACAACCACTGGTGCAATCAAGAAAAACCCTTTATTGCCTTAGAAGCTATGGATCGATGTGATGAACTTTTTTTCCCAACGATTAAGAAGCTTCTTCAAATCTTGGCAACACTTCCAGTTTCAACTGCCACGCCTGAAGGTAGTTTTTCCACACTTAAACGGCTGAAAACGTATTTAAGGAACAAAATGGGAGACGAACGGCTTACAGGATTAGCGCTTATGAGTATTCTTCGGGATGTGGCAATAGAAACAGATTCCTCAACAATTGTGAATAACTTAGCTGAAAGAAGAAAGAGGTTAAATTTACTTTTGTGAGATTAGTTTTCTGTTTTAATAAAAGCTTCAATTTTCAATCATCTATCATTTTTTTAAATAGGTGCTCCCAAGTTAATATACAGGTAACATCTCGGCTGGTATGGGAATGCGGCGAAGAACTTAGAAGACTGGGGACTCGGAACAGTGTAACACTGGAGTGGGTACCAGGTCACAAAGGAATCGCTGGCAATGAAAAAGCTGACGAACTTGCAAGAGCAGGATCGTCAACACTAATGAACGGACCCGAAATATCTGTGGGCATCCCCAGATGCTCCACTAGGTCATGGTTAAAAGGGTGGATAAAAGAACAACACAAAAAACACTGGAAGAATACACCTAGGCAAACACATGGGAAGAAATTCATGAAAGAACCATCAGAAAAAGTAGCAAAAGAACTGCTCTTTGAGCAGGAACAAACTACGCACTATAACGGGGCTCCTTACGGAACACTTTTCCACAAAGGAGCACCTGAACAAAATAGGACTGTATAACGGAGACCTCACATACAGGAGATGCAAAAAGGACACCGAAACAGCTCTGCACATATTATGCAACTGTGAGACGCTGGACCACAGGAGGCAAAAACTATATGGAAGACCCCAAATGGCTCCAGAAGATTTCTACAACCAACCAGCAAAGAACCTGTATGAGCTAATACAGGGAACGGATTGGCTGAATAGGCTGTAGTCAGAATGTTAGGAGAATCCACAATACGCCCAAGAGGCTGAGGTGGTGCCGGCGAAGAGACGGCTCCTTTAAAAAAATATATATACATGGTTATAACCCTTTCAGCAGAAGGGAGCGAAACGAAAAACGATGTTTAAAATTACTTTTAGATGTAGCCAAGTCGAACAAAGAATTTAAAAAAAAAACAATATTTCTTTTACTTAAAAAATTGCCTTAATGCATGGCACTCGATTTTTTTGCCTTTGGCGGCGCCTTCAATAAAGCTTTCTCTTTCTGAACCTATCAGATGAAAAAAACCAAAACCCCCCCCATGAAAAAGCTATAGCTACGTGACTGACGTTCATAATATATCGAAAACTGACAGTGTAGGTACTTGTCAGTCAGACGACGGAGTAAGCGCTTCTCTTGTTGCCTTTGTGAATTATTTTTAATTTTGTCTTAAATTTGGCTAGTAGTGGAAAAAATTGTATATACACCATGGTGTTGACGACATTTATAAACCTAGCACCTCATTCTGCTCGGGGTAAAGCCACTCGCGAAATAATCTTGGTGCTCGGTCAATAATAATAATAGTCTTCACCACCTTGGTGCATAATATACTATTTCGTTGATTTTTACAAAAAACTATTGATGAAAAATCGAGTATTTTTGAAGAAAAGTATTTTTGGAAGTTAGTATTTTTCGTCAGCAATCTAATTTCGTACGCTGTGCAAAAGATGAATTACCTCTGGGGCAACAAGAACAAATCTGTTTATTCTGACTACTCCACTGGTGCATACTCGTGTTGAAAACAATAGATCGCTGACATAACGCCCACTAATTATGGATAACATTGAAGTACGCCGAAACTTTCAAAGTTGCATTTAATTTCAAGTTTGGATTTGTTAATTAATTCGAATTTCGCTCGGCTAAAACAGATTTTATGGAGTATGTTATTTGGCTTATTAATCCGATAAAATGTACACTAAGAAAAAGCATTAATTCCATAATAATTATAAAATGTATAAAATTAAATGCATGAAAAATAATCGGAGAGTACCGTTCATGTTATTCATTGATTTTAAGACAGCTTATGACATAATAATTAGGTAAGCGACTTAAAGAAGATTGGGGTAAAGTTCAAAATACTAAAATAGCAAGGAAAAGGAAGAGTTAAAGAGAAGAGCATTACAACTAAAGATAGCAGTAAAATAAATGAACTAAATAAAAAGCCATTTATAAAAGAAGAGCTAGAAATTTTGCAGCTATAGTTTATTTACGATAAAAAGTCGATGACGTTGCAAAACAAAATATTGTGATGTTGCCAAGCTGTAGTTTTTTTCTTTACTTAACAATCTGATGTTAGATTGACAGTTCTTAATAATAATGAATACATATAGCGAATACTATTACTTACGTCTCTTACAGCAGTAAGCGGAGAAGCGGGCCCCCATTTCGGCATTCTCGTTCAAAATAGCTTAACAAAGATGCTACCATCTCTTGACATTTACTGTTCAGCTGCTTCGGAATTTTATTAACTATACACTGCAGATTTGCCTGAATAATTAGTAATGAAGATAACTGTTTTTTTTTAAATAAAGAAACAATGAATTTAAAAGCACCAAAAAAACTTGTAAATATTAGACGATGATCGAATGTCAATAAACGTCCAAACAAACTGGGGAATTTTATCAGTTGATCTGACAACGTCTTGAAGTTTTGCCAACCCGTTAGCTGTAAATTGCCATGGATGTTGAGGATAAATTGTATTTACGGTTGGTGAATTAATATTTATTCTGATAAGCAGGAAAGTACCTAACTAAAAATGACATAATCGGCTTTTTATCGTAAAAATTCTATAGAAGCTAGAAATGTACGGAAGTAAAACCTGGGTTATGAATCAAAAACAACAGTCTAAGCTAGAAATCTGGAAGAGAAAAGTAGATATTAAGAAGAATAAAGTGACAAAAAAAGAAAAATGATGAACTGACAATACTTAATGTAACCTTTTTTCCCTTATTTTTTTGGGAATCGAACCACAATAATGTTTTTAATTTTTTATTTGGACGTTTCGGTAGCGTTCCAGCTACCGTTGTCAAGATTAACTAGTGATGAAATAATTTTTGGTCCCTATCTGACACAACGAAAAAAAAATAAGAGAAAAAAGAATAAGTAATGCCACAAGGAACTTACAGAAGATATTAATGTAGCCTGTTCAATGACTAGGCCATCTGGAACGAATGGAGCAGACAAGGAATATCAAAGAGGTAGTATAGAATATATGATGTCGGAAGGAGAGGTCAAGAAAGAAGTGGAAAGAATTACGAATGTCGCTAAAAAGGAAATAAAGTACTGTGAAGACGTAAAAAGAGACCAAGAGAAGTGGCGTGTTACTTATATTACCTACTTATACTGAGCGAAAACCATTACTATGTTATGTAGCATTTTCTTTCTCTCTGTAGGTATACTCTTCAACTTCATCCTTACCATAGTTAAATTTATCTCTAGATAATTTCCGATACATTATTCGTAGAGTGTTTCGTGGCCAGAGCTTCCGCAACTATCTATATGCTTTTGTTCCGCAAATGTCAACAGTATCTAACCATCACTATTAGTTGCGTTAATAATAGAGAAACTGTAACTCCACTCAATCGACAACCAAACAGTTTAGGCTTTATAATAATATAGGTACAGATTAGTTATATTTGCATAAATTTTAGGATAATATTGAATTATATTAAATATTCATCAAGCTGTTTGGATGAGATGGATCTTTCTAGACATAAAAAAGTTGTCATCGTAATGTGAGCGTAGATCTTTCGATATATTTGATTGAAAAGCATAACTTCTAGAAATCTATTCAAAGTGGGTATTATAAAACTATTTTGACATATAACTAAAAGTTATAATGGATAATGGAATGACGTCACATGTTATAGTTAACTTCAAAATGGCGGAGTTAACTTTGTCGGGTTAACTTTATGGAAAAACCAGATTTTCGTGATTTGATAGTTGCTCTGTTCTGTCAGTTCTGTCAACAATTTGGCATTAATAACCTTAATTAATTATATTGTGAATTTCCTCATTGGAAAAGTTTATGGCTCGTTTATGCATTCAGACAGGAACAAATAAAATAAAAATTCGACACTGGGAACTGAATAACAAATAGACCAAACAGACATATCAAAACTAGACCATAAAACTATAGTCAAAATGCCAAAACTCTAGGCCATAGAGAATATTTCTCTATGCTCCAGGCTATTCTTCTTTTTTTAAAATGAAACTTTTATAAAGCTAACATTTTAAAACCTGAAGTTAACTTGACTGTTAAAATCAAAGTTAACTTCAAGACATGTTTATAATACCCGCCTTTAATTCAATATAAAACTCTTCAAAAATTTAGCTTTAGCGTCTATGTATACCCAAAAAAATTCTCAGTTAAGTTGTTATCTTTTATTGAAACTATTTCAAAGATATCATCTACTTTATGGTTATTGTTTCTACCCTAACTTTGTCATCTCTGCCTTTCTTTGTATCTTTCAAGTATCAGCTCAATGTTGATATCATTCAAGCTTTAATCTTCCACTTCGATTTCATTTAAAGAGCTCGTCGCTTCATTATTCTGTATCCTGTAGTACCTACTTCTACGTTTTTAAACCTAATTAATGGACTTCTTTTTAGATATATCAACTGCTTAAAATACTCAGTTTCTTGCTAATAATAAATTATTTTAGTCAATATCATCAAATATACAGGCTGTTTCAAGACGAGCTTACACTAACTACCTATACAGATTGCGAAAAAGCTGATTGTACAAGTGCGACAAGGAATATATGAGAAAAACAGCTTGAAAGAGAGAGAAAGAATAACTGTGCGCGCGCATCGAGGCGTGTACTTAGTTCCAGAGGCTGGCCGAGAGTTGATGGCCCTATTAGATTGGTTTATTTGAGCACTTATTTCATTAAAATTATGTTTACCGTTAGAATGAATTTTTATTTTAATGGACCTTTTCAGTAGATGCTTAAATCTCAAAACAAATATTTTATTTGAAAGCTTACTGATAATTTTTCACTTTGTGCAGCTTTGTTTCGAATATAAATATCACAAAGCTGAATAAAAAGTTGAACAAATATTAGTGTAATTTGAACACGCGTTTGACCTTGGGGGCGAGTGACGTCATAAGGTCTGGAGTTATGTTGGCAGTATTTGTCAGAATGGCTGGCTAAATGCTGGTGTGACGTCACGTTCAAACCGCGCGCTGCTTTCCGTACTTTTGATATTTTCTTTAGGATAGAAATCAAAGCTCCAAAAAAAATAAAAAACTAAAGGGACATTTTTTCATAAAATACTTTAATTGAAACCGATAAAAAAAAATTACTGAAAAGGCCCATTTTTTCAAGAAGTTTTATTTTATGTTTAGAATGAGTGTAGGTACCTACTTATTTTATTTTTTCAATTCACTTTATTAATGGAAGGGATTTATGGTTTATTAATTATGGTTCTCCCAAGAAATACTGTTTTATTTTCAAGTTACAATGGCTATTGTAGTTAGAAATTAATTGTCAACTTGGACAGAAACGATCAAGTTGACAAAAATGAATTTTAAGATGTACAGGTTACGTAATAACGATTGTATTTTTTTATTTCTTCAACACCCTCACTCCTTCCATGTTGGGAACATACTGACTACCACCAGCTTGAGAATTCTCTCTGTAAAGGACAATGTTGCCGGATGAAAGTGTTTAGTTTTACCTATTGTGCATGACTTCGAAAAAAAGAGAACGATAACGAGACAAAAATATCATTTGTACAAATTAATCTGCGCTTCTGGCAATTCTTTCTCTCTCTTTCAAGCTGTTTTTCTCATATTTTCCTTGTCGTACTTGTGTAATCAGCACGGTTCGATAAGCTTCTTCGCAATCTGTATATTTAGATACTATGATTTCTATAAAAATTGGCATATATGGAGAACGAGTTATGGAGAATTTATGGAAAATACTTATTCCAAATTAAAATAAAGAGAATAATTAACCTATAAATAACTTTTGATGAATCAATTACGCAAAACCCTGTTTTTAAAATATCATATTTTGCGTTTATAACGATCACATAATATATCCAACGATAATAAATGAGAAAAATTTTTTACACAACACAATACAAACGGTTGGTTGAGGTCATAAAACAAGCTGCATGAATTTTGCTGCTGTCGGGTATAAAATTGTCATAAACTTGATAGTGGCCCGTCATGCATATTGTATAATATCATCCAGGGGAAATGTCATAATCCGCATTCAGATCAAAACAGGAATTTTAAAATTAAAAATGGACCTACCCATATAAAGTGAATTTCGACATACTGCAAACTACATTGCTGTAAAGGAATTTAAACAACAAATTAGGGTAGAATTGAGAGAAACAAAACTGGAATGTTTGAATATGTTTTGTTATTTAGGTAGCTGCAGCTTTAAGTTTATATATGTATTATGAAAATAGTAAAATATACAAGGCATTACCAACAATAATTTGTGCAAAATTATTAAACATTACGTAGGCGTCACATCAAAAGTAGACTCCGTTCCACGTAAGAAGAAGCCACGTGAAGTTTGCCAACTGTCTTGCGCAGAACTTAAAATCGGTCTTGTTCACCCATGTCGGCACTTAACGACAGCTTCATGCCACTGGTGTGACAAAGGAACATCGCCAATCTTTAATTGAAATTGATAAAAAGACGATGATGTCATTTTTAGTTAGGTACTTTCTTGCTTATCAGAATAAATATTAATTTACCAACCGTAAATACAATTTATCCTCAACAGCCAAGCAATTAACAACTAACGGGTTGGCAAAACTTGTCAGATCAACTGGTAAAATTCCCCAGTTTGTTTTGACGTTTATTGGTTAAACAGTTCCTACTGGTGTTCATTCATTTTCATTCGGTGACTGCTCACAAAACACTTGTTCAGCAGGCAATAAAGGAGTTCAGTCTAAGGTCAAAACATAAGATTTTTGCATGTTTTTTATCATTGCGAACATCTATATTACTTTATTAAAATAATAAATACACCCCCGAAGCGTATATTTCGAAATTTAAAATGACTTTTTAGCTGAATACCCAACATATCGGTGGCCAATAATTCTAGTAACCTTGGCATGTCACCATTTCATTTTTTGTTATTTTGTCACTAGTTAAGTCAAATGTCAGTTATATTTATTTTTGTTGATATTCGTTTAATTGTGTATGTCCATTTTCGATTAGATTTTTGCTTAGAACATAAAATATAATATAATGATTTTTGTAGCATTTCTAGTTAGTTGTATATCTACTCTTTTAATTACTTTTTCCACTGACATCTGACATAACTAGTGACAGATATCAGAAATGAAATGGTGACATGCCAAGAGTTCCTGGAATTATTGGCCTCCGATATTCAGCTAAAAAGTTATTTGAAAATTCAAGATATTTATTTATTTTTATTCATTTATTTATTATTTCAATGAAGCAATATAGATGTTCGCAATGATAAAAAACATCCAAAAATCTTATGTTTTAAATGGTAGACCTTAACTGTCCTTCTTGTCAGAAAAAATCACTTTTTGTTGGCCACACTGACCTTAGACTGTACTCCTCTATTTACAGCTAACGGGTTGGCAAAACTTAAGGACGTTGTCAGATCAACTGGTAAAATTCCCCAGTTTGTTTTGACGTTTATTGGTTCAACAGTTTCATTCAGTGACTGCTGACAAAACACGTGTTCAGTAGGCAATTGAAGATCGCTACCCTATCGCACGTGACCAATAATTCAACTTTCATTAACATAATATATATTTTCAATAAACTCTTCCGCTTTCACGACAAAAATACAATGACAATTAAATGAGTTGGATCACTCCTTTTGAAATGAAATACGTCAATTCACATTTTATACTCGTTCTTTTTTATTCCGAGCGGTTGAAAATCCTTTGTTATCTTTTATTTTATGACGGATGTGCTTCTGCTTATAACAAAAGGTAATAATTCTCCAACTTCACTGAAAGCAATAAAATGCAGAATAAAAATGTCATAAAATAGAGAGAATTATAAACTTGAATACCCATAAGCAATATGGCAAGTAGGTTTTAAAAGTTTTTAAGCATTTCTAATTCGTTAAATAACAACTCAGGTAGATATTGTTACATAATTAAAACTTAATGTCTACAAAAGTGTTAAGATTAGAAGTACTTAAAACAAGGTTTTATTTGTTTTCCTACTATTAGCTCCAATTGAATATAAAACGATAATAAAAAACGTTCAATAGCTAAGTACATATCCAAAATAAATGGAAACATATAAAGTACTATAGGATTTTTACGATAAACAGACTATGACATCATTTTTAGTAACTTTCCTGCTTATCAGAATAAATATTAATTCACCAACCCTAAATACAATTTATACTCAACAGTCAGGGCAATTTACAACAAACGGGTTGGTACAACTTCAAGACGTTGTCAGATCAACTGGTAAAATTCCCCAGTTTGTTTTGACGTTTATTGACATTCGATCATCGTCTAATATTCACAAGTTTTTTGGTGCTTTTAAATTCATTGCTTCTTTAAGATTAAAAAAACAGTGTCTAGTTAATAAAATTCCAAAGCAGCTGAACAGTAAATGTCAATCAATGTCATCGTCTTTTTATCATAAATAAACTATACCTTATGTATAAAATTTTAATTTTGTTTTTTGCTTAGTTTTTAGCTTGAGTATGATCAATGCTACAAGTGCAAACAGGGAATGATCTATAATATTTTTCCGCAAATCGCTAGCAAATTTTGACGTTCCAGACAAAAGTTTTTCGAGAAAAAGTCAAGATTTTCTATTCACTTCCTTGCTGTGTTAAGGTGGATTCATGCAACAGGAAATTAAAACTAAGATTAATTTAAAACTAAAACTAAGAAGATAAAACCATGTTATTTCTTAATTTTAATCTCAATTTCTTAGTTTCTTGCATGAGCATGTACCTGTGTAATGAGGATGTTCATGCAAGAAACTAAGAAATTGAGATTTAAATTAAGAAATAACATGGTTTTATTTCCTTAGTTTTAATTTCCTGTTGCATGAATCCACCTTTAGTGCTCTACATAAATGTTCTACACAAGAGTAAGTAGACTCCGACACATAAGAAGAAGCCACGTGAAGTGTGCTAAATCTGCCTTGCGCATAAACCAAAATTTTTCTTGTTTATCTATGTCGCCTTGTAACAGCCGTCTCATGCCATTGGCGTTACAAACCGACATATGCCGACAGAAATTTTATTATTGACATTTGGGGTTATGTTTAAAACAATCATTCACTGTCTAATATTTTAAGACGTTTAGCTAGCTTATTTGTGAGATGTCTGTTTTATTTGAAATAAAACCAAGTTTCCTAAAAATCCACAGACAGATTTTAATTTTGTGTTAACCTACAAAATGTGAAAAAGTTACGCTACTGATTTGAAGTCAAATGTCAAATTTACAATATGGCGCTGGTTTTGACAACAAGCTCGCGCATACGACTGTAGCTTCACGTGAAACGGAGTCTACCAAAAACTATTCCAGATTACCACACGGTATATAATTTCTCAGTTCGTGATCATCCATTGACCAAATTATTTGATGGTTCCTCATTAAATATTCTTCAATACTTATTTTATACCATTTAGATAACTTTAGGAATCGCTAAATGCAAACTGACGTTATTAAATTTTTTATCACCTAATAACATTGAGTAGTGTCGTCTTGAAGTATAGAAATCAATATCGCTTTATGTACATGTCGGCATTAACTCTTCCATTTATAAATTCCAAACATTCTTGTTAAATCGTTAAAATGCTCCCAACACCATTCAAGGAATCCATAAGGAGCTCGAAATTTAATCTAGTAGATGATAATCGATTTTATTAACAAAATTACTGTAAGCATGGATAGTTTACAGTTGAAATAATATCTTCTTAATTAAGGTTAATAATATCACTGTTAGGGTAAAATTGACAACACAAAACATCTTAGTAGATGAAACAGTCATCTATAATTATCCTTTAGCCAATATAACTGAATTTCTTTAAACTAACATTGCAAGTTTTTCATACCCCACCCTACCGCGTATTCTGCTTATTCTGCTGTCCCAAGCGGAGATCTTTCAATCCGCAGCATCCATTTAGTATAGCCACATAAATGGTTGGCCATCGAATAGTTGTTTTGAATAAGCTAAACCTATATAGTGTGAGTGAGTTTTCTCTGCTCCTTTAAAGTTTTATAGAAGCATACTTAAGCATTGTGTAAGCAATGGTGGTAGAATGCGATGGAACTGGAAATACAATTCAACTCTTTTAATTAACAATTAACACTCCATTGGTGGGTGTATAAATCCAACTAAGATCAATATTGACATATCAAACTTCGCTGAAATATTTAAGTTAAAACGTTCACTGAAACAATTACGGAGTTTCGTTTTGAAGCAAAGTTTCTGAAAACGTTGGCTGGCACAGTAACAGGTTATACTTGAAAGTTTAAAAGTTTGGTTTTTACCCACCCGTTGCTTGAAATGGCAAACAAAAAGTTTTTCAAAGTAATAATACAAAATAAATAAAATTTCATGATCTTTTAAGATTTCGGATTATAGTACAGAAAATAAACCGGCCTTTAAATTATCTTTTATCAAAAAATACACCAACAGACGACAGATAAAAGAAGTCTGCGGAAGCCATCTTTTAAATAAGTAGTCATGTAGGCCTCTCTTTCTTATCTCTACAGATCCACGTGAGATTTAAGTTTGCTTATAGATCGAAATTATTATTTTTAATGATTTATGTCTCAACGAAATATTATTACGGAATTATAAATTTTACAATACACAACTTTATGCTAAAATAATTTTTCTCACTGTGATTCGAGTAAAGCTGTGAGAATTTATTATGGTTCTCAGTGTATGCCATAGTTAGTTGTCATCGTCAAGGTTGTTTATTTTTATCCCTTCAACATCATCAGAGAACATCATAGTATTTTCGCCGGGCTTCATTTCTTGCTGTTCTGTTGCGTATTCTTTGCTTTTATATAAAAATAAATACTTGTTTTTTCTTATTACCATTCATCAATGCTGGCACTTTCAGGAAAGTTATATGATAGTTTTGTGACAACCTGGGACATGCCACAAGACGGTATGATGAAAAAGTATAACTTTTCAAAGAAATTCGTTATGGAATTAAGCAACAAGAAGGAATGGGATCCAAATACCATTACCAGACTTGGAAAGAATGCCATTCAATGGTACACAGAATGCTCAAAAGCAATAGAAGGAACTGGGATAGGAGTGTTCGGGCCAGGAACCAAACACTCTGAAAGCTTGGGAAAAACCCCAAGTATCTTTCAAGCGGAAATCCACGCCATGAGAAAGTGCGCCCAGTTCAAAATTGATAAAGGATACAGAAGACAAAGGATTATCATAATGTCGAATAGTCAAGCAGCCATTAAAGCATTGAGCTCTTGTGTAATCAGTTCCAAAATGGTGTGGGAATGCCTAGACAAACTCAATGAACTAGGCGAGAACAATAAAGTCACCTTAATATGGATTCCAGCAAAGAGGGGGACTGAAATACCTTTCTGGAGGCCTGAACCCTTTTGCGAAATCAGCCCCAATGTAATATTGGAAGAAATAGGTAAAGCCGAGAAAAAGAGAAGATCTGACCATTGGAAAGATCTAGTAGGGCTTATACAATCAAAGACTCTTTTGGATGACTACAACCTGTTGAGATAAAATGAATGCACAAGTCAAAGTAAAACTGCGCTAAGAGTTTTAACAGGGATCGTAAAGAGACATTGTCGCCTGAAAAGCTCAAAATAGTGGAGGAAGAATGCAGATTTTGTGGCATGGAAGAAGAAACCACCATCCACATACTTTCCAACTGCACAGCACTTCAGAATCCTAGAGCACAGCCCCTGGGAGATTACTGGATAGAAGAGGAACACATACCTAAGTTGAAGCCTCCAGACATCCTAAAATTCCTCCGGGAAATAGGACTAAAGGAACTACTAGGTTCTGAGACTCTCCTCAGAAACTAAGTAGAAGTAAGGGGAACAATAGACCTTTAGGTCTCAGTGAATATCAATGAATGTATACTTTTCAATGGAACACCCTGTATTTTATTCCATCTTCATAAATCCCACGTTTTCGGATTTCAAAAATAGCCTAGACTGTTATTTTTGGTAGGAGTAGGATGAAATGTTATTTATAAAATCTGATATCTTGTTTGATGTATCTTGGTTTTTCTTTAGCTCAAAAGTTTCGATTTAAAAAAACCCACACGCGATTAAATACATCATCTGGAGAAGGCGTGATGAAAACTGTTCGTGTGGTGGGAATAATAGAAAATATTTCACAACAAAACACGCCACACGGACTAGTTTCAGTACCAAAAAATATGGTTTTCCGTCGACCGTGTATTAACATATGCTATTAACGTTCTGAAAATTAGACAAAATCATACATTAATGACCCCCCTTAATGCATGATTTACAAAGATTTTCTGCAGGCAACCCAACGCACATCTTATACATTATATTTATATTGACATACAATAACGTCTTCAAAAAATGAATCCCAGTATACAATACTTCTAGTTTTTGACTTACATATCGTTTTTATTTGATTATTCTACAAAATTATAATAATATTATTAGTGTTGAAACAATGAAACACCCAAAATATAATGTCAAGAAAAACGAAAACAGTGACATTTGAACTGGCGACCTCCTCTGAGACATTTCAATGTCATTATTTATTTTTGACTGATACAGTCGACGCAAAAACTTTGTAACTAACTCGAGTATTAAAAGGGCAATTAACAATCTCGATTGTTAACGGCCCTCATTAATACACTAGTTGGTTAAATAATTATTATTACAGAAAAAAGTTTGTGTGGAGAGCATTTACGGACTTTTGTAATGATAGAAAATATCAATGTCCTTTGATTATTACTATTGAAAACTTAACTGAGCAATTTCAGAACATTTCAGTAACTGTCAATGTTTGATTAATGAAAGGCACGCAACTGGTATTTTCATTTCAACCCAAAAGCATTCATAGTCAACAACGTTATTAACCACTGGCGATAGGGATGGAATTCTTGGTGGGATTTGAGAATTCGGGTCGCTCTCACACTTGTAACTATCGATACCACACAGACGTGTCAGATCAAACAGTGTGAAGACATTTTAGAAATTTTTTATCTAAAAATTAAAACGACCATTATAAAATGTTAGATCCTTTATTATACAAAAATATAATTATAATTACATTGCGGCAAATATCTTCAGGGAGATTACTCTTTGCCATATTCAAGACCAATGTTACTTTTAACGCTGACAAAATATTGTAAATATTATTCTGCCATCAAGTGTGGCAACCCCGATCAATGATATCCTTCACCAAGCTGGTAGATAGCCACACAATAATTTTTTTTTCAAGGTATTTCCATCTACCACTTTCCGTAGCGCTAGCCAACCTTTTTCGATGGTGACGAATTCCAGTTGGATTGTTTTGGACTTTTCTGTTTGTTTTGCCTGGTTGGATTGAAGTGATCTCTGCGATGGTAATCTGTGAAAAAATGTCAAATATTAATTTGTGTACAAGTAAATTACAGTATATTGAAGGAATCAGTACATTTTACAATTAGAAATAAAAAAAAATTATAATTTGGTTTCTTAAAAAAAGAAAATCAACGTCACATAATTCTTGCATCAAGCTTTTCAAGTAACATCATTCTATATCTAACCACAATTAATGATATAAATAGTAAAAAAAAATGACACAAATGAATGGAAACAAAAATACCAACATCAAAATAATAATACCAATATTTTAAACATTATAATCATTAAAGTTATCATGTTTACAAGGATATACATGAGGCGTTGATCTAGCATTGTAGTGGAAAGCTTCTGGTGGGATAATTACAGTGAAGTAGTGTCGAGCGCGGTTGGTAATTGGATGGGTGACAGCTGCAAAAACTACAGCGGGGTAGCATATCACAGTTCGCACGAGGTATAATGTAATTATACCGTCTTTCGGAAAGTCTATGGATGTTGGGATCGATAAAGAACCCTACCACTGGTTGGAACATTGCTGGGTGCGGCAAAATTTAAGGTTACGGGTAGATAAATAGACCGACGTTAGATAATAAAGGAGAAAAACATGTTTGCTGATGATTTTAGAAAAAATAGTTTGCTCTTTCATTATTTTAAGTGCACATGCAAAATTAAAACAATTTTTTGGACACAAAAAAGCAGATTTGTCAATTAGGTGTCAAGCTGATCATCGTACCCACCACAATCCTCAAAATACTTAATCCAAAGTTGTTACATTGAAAATAAAGGATTCCATGCAGACCAAAACTAAAAATAATATACGAGTAAAAGATATTTAAACACTACCCTTATTACTTAAACTATAAAACACAGTAAAAGTAAAAAATTCACATCATTACAAAGAGAAACAACAAAATATGGACCATAACTTATAAAAAATAAATTCCGCTGTATATAATTCGGCAAATAATCATGTTCCGTGCCATTCTGTGAGGGAAAGCGGGAAAGCTATAGAATAACAGAGAGACATGGTCGCACTCCCCTCTCCGGAGAGTGTATCGAGTCTAGAATAGTGAGTGCATCAAAAAGAACGACACATTTAACTGAAACGAAAGATTTACAATACGATAGAGATTCGTATCAGCATCTAATGAAGTAATTCTTTCCATAATCCCATAGATGACATTAACTGAAAACCAAGGTGAAGGTTATTCAAGGTCAACAAACCCTTGAGGTTCTAAAAACGACCAAATGGTCACTATTCAGACCAGGTAACGTTACAAGAAGGGTCACTTGGGGCTAGGGGATTATTTTTACATTATTCTTGTTCCCAACATCTCCACAGTGTAGATATTGTACATAATTATTGGTGCAGTTTCCAGTTGGTGGGTCTAAAGTGTTCCTGTCAATTTATGTAATCGTTAGTACATGGCTCATAAATGCAAGAGCAAAAAGCAATTCCAATTCCCAGGGTATGTGTACAAGTTAAAATTGACGCAACTAAGTCATATACTGCTGACAATCAGTATTTTCAATCAATGAGGCTAATAACCGTATTTATATTATAAACAAGATTCAGGGCTAAGCACTTCAATTTTATTTTTACGCGGATTTAAATTAAATCACTAACCTTTAATTGGTTTATCACAAAAATTAAAGCAACTTTATTACCGAATTATTCATAGCTACCATGCACTAGTTACTTACTACAAATTTAAACTGTTTAAATTTTATTATACTTTACCTTTATTTACCACGCTCACTGTAATTTTTTAAAAACTTATTACATGGAAAAAAATTAAGAACGTAGGTATCATTTAAATTTTTATTACGATTTAAATACATCATTTTAAAAATGCACAGTACTAAGTTTTAGACATATTCGAAGCAGTAAGAGTTATTCTATATTTTTATTATTTGATATTTTTACGCATTTTTATTCGGATAGAATAACTCATAGTTTACATAATTTAAGAAATTATTTAACGGTTATTCTAGTTTTAAAAACTATTTTATTCATTATTATCGTAATACAGTATATTATATTTAAATTTATATACGACAATTTTTTGGTTTATTTATTTTATATGAACTTGGTAAACTAGAATTACAGAAACGTTCAGGACCAAATGAGGTGTTAAACAAATACTATTATTTTAGAAGAAAATTAAAATTAATATTTCCAGGATGTTTGCAACCTTCATTACAAATCCTTCTAAGATGTTTTAGATGGCTAATAGCTAGTTATAAAAAAGGCCATTACAATTCAAAGTATGAAGAAAAGTTTTTACTGGCTACTGACTCCGACAGTTTATATAAGCTTGACGATTAAGTATTATAATAAAATAAAAGTATTGTGTTGATATTTTCCAGTTAAATTGATAGTTTTAACCCTTACTCTGTCGAATTACAAAAAGACTTTGTAAAACAGGTAATTTTAACACAATTTTCCAAGTTAATATCATATAAATCTTGTTTTGTATCGTACTGCACGAACAGCTACAGGAAACAACATATTTTTGTCAAGTCAACATCTCATTATGAATCGGCTAGAAATTTAAAAACCCTTCAATCTAATTGGGACATACAGGATAATATATCCAGCTTTTCATTGGAATTGTATAGATGTATAGATAAAATCTAAACAAAAAGAGGGGGATGGTTTTAATTAGAGCAAATTTGCTTATTTTTCATAGTCTGAGAGCTGGTAGACATTTTTGAGCAGGAATTTGAAAACTTGTCCAATACTTCACATACAATACCCCAAACACAGAACCGCAGGCCTGCTTGGGGGGTAACAGGGCTAAATCAACCTCAAATACCTACTCAAAAACTTCCAACAAGTCTTTTGCTAAAAGTGCAATACAGAGACGTTTTGGCAGCTGAAAGTGTTAAACCTTAAATGTTCAATGTAGCATTTCATTTATTCATAACTACCAATAACCATCCATAAATTGTACAAAAAACAAGTTAACTACCAGCACCTGTAAGTTCAATCAGCAAAGTATCATGTTAGCTGTTAGGTCTCTTTAGTTTCCCAATTTTTGTCATTTCTGTAGAGTAAACTATAGAAGTTTTTCAATATTCATTGAATTCAATTTTTACATACACACGATCCTGGTTAACATCAAATATTAAACACATGCACATTTTTTTGTAGTCATCATAAATGGATCACACTACAATAATTTAAAAATTCTAAAGTCTATACCCATCAATAATAAATAGTTGAAGAAAATATTTATTGGGAGCCCTGATTAAAATTCAGTCCTTTATTTTAAAGGTCTGGAGTACGGAGAACCTTTATAACGAGACGTTTCGGCGTGTCGTGAAGATGAAGATGTACCTGGAGGTGATTTAGAATAAGACGGAGGCTTCCAAGATCGTGATGCTGTTTCTGTGCAAAAGATATTTTATTAAATTTATTAAACGACGGCAATGTTTTGATTTTTATTGTTGTTATTATTATTAGGATATCAACAGTATACAGAGGAAATATTAATAATATTCCTGAAAGCAGTTCTGTGTCCTGTTTGAAATTGGGTTTGAGTCGAATTAAGTTATTAAATAAAATATAATAAATAACATATTCCACAATAGAAAAATAATATAAATTACAGTTAGGTTTCACAAATAATATTTGCATCGTTAGGAGTGAATTAAAGAAATTGATGTAAATAAATGAGTAGCTGAGATACCTCATTTTGATATGTAGCATAGCAGTCTAGCATAGAATTAAAAATAACGAAAAAAAAATCTCAGGGGTTTAAATGGCAAAAAACATGATGGATATATAGTTTGGCAAGTTTATCTAAAACTACGGGGCATCGGTAAGAGGCGAGGAAACATGGCGACTATCTGACATAAACGTGCAAAGGGCGTATGGTACCTATTTTACCAAGTAAAACTGAAAATACAAATGTCACTGACAATACCAACGCCACTGGATAAATAAATATCAATCAATTGACGAAGTGATAGAGAAGAACACACGCGGACGCCTGCCAATAAAAGGTCAGCTGGTCAGGCCTTTCGAAAAAAAAAAACACCAATTATGTAGTTCGATACTTAGCACTTTATAGTTAAACGTGGCAATATCGAATGATTTCGACTGCATTCTTTTCACGGCTTCAGATAAACTTGCCAAAGTATACACACACAGTCAAAAAAATCCTACCACCAAAAATTTTACACTTTCTCGTTTGACATTTACGATATTTTTGTTGTTCATTCTTCTGTAGCAATAGTTTTGGTTGAAAATATAAAGGATCCATAAATGAGAAGAAGTTTTTTACCCGGAAGTTTGGAACACCCTATAGGATGCAGCAAGTACAATACAAGGTGTCGTCAACTGGTGCCAAAATTTAGACGATTTCTGATATACACTGGAAAACAAAATTTAAAAAAAACAACAGCTGATTCCTCCTAATATTTTTACATTTAAATGCAAAATTCGTTGGACAGAAATGAAATAAAGAAGAAGAATTTAATAGTTTCTCTATATACTTTTGATATATAAATCTTTTTATATCCGTATTAATGATTTAAATTTATTTTACGCTTTTATTTGAAAAATTAATTTCCTTTTAAACTTTTTATTTTTAAAATCGGTATTTTCAAATTATTATTATTACATATTTAATTTTATACAAAATCGCATATTTCAAATGATACACATGAGTCACATCAATCACAAAGTTCATATGGTGATTAAGAAAAAGTCAGATGACTTACTCCGACCGAGTTAATAAGTTAGTATCAATTTAACTACCACAACAATAAGTATAATGTTAAAATAAAAAATGTTACATATTGTTTAGTTAGCAAGGCAAATTCTAATAAACAATTGACCATAGAACAATAAAAAGAAGCAAAAGTAGATGTGGGTAATATTTTTCTGGTAGTAAAAATTCCATTGATTCTTTTCTAGAGGACAGTTTTGGCTTGAATGAAGTGTTATATATTTGGAAACGTGGTATATGTTTCTGTATATTTACCTTTCTCAGATTTTTTATAAACTTCCAGAAAATTTAGTACCTCAACAAGTAAACCCTTTCACATGGCGATCCAGCTTTTATTTCTCGCAGTGATTTCAAATAAGTTCAATAAATGTTCAAGGTACTGGTGAGTTACATTCTTTGCAGATAATTAATAATTAACAATCTTAGCTCACATTCATAAAGTAAAATCATTTTTTAATGTTTTATATATTTTCTTTTTATGAAAATTATTGATATACACCTATTTATGTTGCGTTTAAAAGTACACAGCCAACTTTTGTTTTGTTGGCAACAAAAAAATTACCCGCTACAATAAAAATCTAACCAGATCCAAATAATAAATATACTCAATAGTATCTGTCACCATTCAAAAGCAAAAAATAAGATAAAAGACTCACCAAAACTAGAACTGCTGCTCTTATAATAATCAGTTTCATAGTCATCATAGTAACCGGAAGTGTATGGAGGAGCTCTGGAATTAGAGAAACTGCTGTAAACTGGTGACGTAGATCCATAATCATCTTCATATCCGTAGCTCTCTTCCATGGCAACTCGAGCACGATCCAAAATTGACATAATTTTAGTTTTGGCGGGCATTACTCGAGGTGTAACTACTGGCGCTCTTGTAGCTGTACGCATCACTGCGGGAGGTGGAGGTCTGGGTATAGATGCTGGAATAATAAAACAAGCAAAGTAAAGAAAGTTGCTTGATTGCTTATTAAAACAATTTATTTTTTCCAAGATCACTATACAAAGTAGGCTTTTATATGTCCAAATCTAACTGGAAACTTGACGTTTCCCGCCATCTATTATCTATCCCATTCCATGCAGTTGGCAACAATGCATACTTATTATTGTGATGAGTTGATGTATTAATGAATTATTGTTGACATATGAGATATAAACGAATATTATTTGATACAATACATCAATCTCTAATATAACCAAACATATAGATTTGTACTGATTTAGAGTTTCATTAAATTTGCGAAAATTTATTTGATGCATGCACAAATAACATCAATTATTTCCGCGGTCACGTTGAAATTGATTTATAAATCACAATAGTAATTTTGGCACATAGATAGAGATTGACCATGTCAAATATACATAATTGAATTTCATTCAACAACAATTTATTGACTACTACAGTAATACTTACGTCTGGGAATGCTTGGAGCTGTTCTCCTCAGTCTGATTTCTCTTTCATCTAAAGCAATTTCTCTATCTCTGTCTCTTTCTCCAAATAACTCCATTTCTCTCATTTGTTCCTGTCTAATGTTATCATTATTATCGGGTATAAGATATTTCCTGACTTCTGCCAAAGCAAATGCTACTCTAGCATGGGCTTCTGCTGGAGGACCAAGAGCAGAAATTTCAACATGAAGATCATCTGTTAAATGGCTAAAATACTCAACAAATGAAATACGACTTATGCTTAAGTTTTTTAAAATAGCTCAGCACACAATAGAATCTTGAAACATATATTTACCTATATTTTGGATCTAGAGAATTTCTTAATTCTTCTTCCTTGGCTCGATCTTTCATCGATCCTTTTCCTAATACAGCCATTTTGCACATTGTTTCTTCTTGAAGACGTTTCATAGAATTACCTTTTGGTCCCAAGAGTTTGCCAACAAAATTAAACTAAAAACAAGTATTCCATTAAGAAAAGGTAATGTTATGATAGATAATCAATCGATTTTTACCTTTGGATGCTCTCTAACAGGTACTAACACTTTAACAGTAACTTTAATGGGTTTCTCTCTATAAATGTCAACATATTTATTTTCTTTTGTAGGAGCTCTTCCTAAAGCTTGTGTTTTTGTTACCTCTGAAACAAATAATACCACTACTAAGTAGATTTCAGGGTTCTTGTCCTAGCAATTCTTTGCATTAAGTGTACTAGACTTTCAAAATCACAATACAAAATCAATTAGTCCCAACAAAGAATCAATATTCAACACCATAAACAATCTGGTAACTTAATATTGGGTCATTAGGTGAATACATAATCAATGCTTTTGCCTATTGAACCAACAAATTGTGGTAAAGGTAAAGTGTAGAAATAATAAAAAATACTAGGTTTTAGGGATGGAAAAGTTATAAGAGAATAAATGTTGGTATTTTCCTAGAATTTTTCTATTGTGGTATTAAAATATACACATTTTAGATCTCATTGACAATCTTTTAGTGATGATGCTACTGATAATTATGTTATTATTTTGTTTCAATATAAAAATTATCATTCAGTCAGGTCACACAACAAAATTGCAAATTACTTCTGCTGCGTTACAATTATTCATGCAATTACCTTGTTCCAGCAACCTAGTGGCATTAGGTAATTTATTTTGATCAATCAATAACTTCTCGGCTAACAATTCTCTCACATATTCGCTAGCTTTTTGATTTGCTACATTTTCCTCAGCTTCGGCGGCTGCTTCGGTATCATTTTTTGAAGATTCGCCGCCAGATTTTCTTTTAAAATTTTCTGCATAATAATCGCCATTCGAATCATATTTATCGGTCATTTTTTACTTTTTTAATTGCTTTGGGATGTTATTCAAAGCAACAACAAAATGTCGACCGCAGTTTTGTCGCCCGGGCTACTATTCTCAAATGTGTCAAGTCTTGGAATGTCAAATAATAAAGTGACAAACGTCAAATTCAAATTTTCATTTGAGGAATAGGAGAATTCCTTCGTGCAATTGAGTATTTGGTATTTCCAAATTATCATGTAATTAAAATTAATTCATATAAACCTATTCACTGTGATAATGTTTTAAGAAAAATATTCATTATTCTGCCATTCGAGAATCGCATCATGACAATTTGTATGTTGACATATTAGTTGACGTTGACGTCATATCTTGGTTGTCATCTGTCTTAAGCGATAAAAGATAAACAGAAACAGATTCAAATTATGGATAACGAAAATTCTGTAATTTACGGTCTAGAATTTCAGGTATATACTATTTTTGTGTGTTATTGAAAATAGATCATTTTTATCATTTTAGTCCAGAGCATTATGTCCACAACATGCAGAAACTGAAAAAATAAGGTTTATAATAGGAACACAGTCATTAAAACAAACCAATAATCAAATTCACTTAATTGAATTTAATGAAGAAATATCTACAATAAAAACATCTGTAAGTAGATTAATGAGCCATAAGTATTTGTCTATGTAATTAAGAATATGAAAATAAAAGTTTTGTTTTATCTAGCCATATCTTCAGATCTGAATGTTATGGTGGACTTGGCTCTTTTAATAAACGTTTGTAGGTATTTCATCATTCTGAAGGTGAAATATGGAAACTGACATCAAGTCCAACAGACCCACAAAAAATTTCTACTTGCTACAATACTCTGACAGGTGAAAACAGCTGTGTTATGAAAAGTGCAATTTTACAACTACCAGAAATAGAAAATCATGATACTATTGAAAATTTGGAAATAGTTACAAAACTTGACACTACCAATTTTGGAAATGATATTAGAACAACAGAATTTCATCCTACAGATGCTAACTCAGCTGTTACTTTGACAGACACCCATGTTGTTCTTTGGGATATTTCTGAAACTGAAGGCAAACCTGTAAGTAATATAGCATTAGAAGGCAAGAATAGTCCAAAATTCACTAATGGCAAATGGAATCCCCATCAAAATTGTAATCAGGTCAGTACTTGAAATAAAACTACATGTTTTATTGAGATTGTCATTTTCAATAGTTTAGTACAGTCACTGAAACCCACATTAAGACATATGACATCAGGTCTGGAGAACTAGCGTGGAATATAGATCATGCTCATTGTCAGTTTATAAGAGATATGGACTACAATATGAATAAACTATACCACTTGGCAACATGTGGTGATGATGGTTTCTTAAAAATTTGGGATTTCAGGCAAACGAGCACACCAGTATTTTCTAGGAGTGACCACTCACATTGGTAAGCTATAAAAATATTTCAACTTTCCATTTCACTCTAAATATTTCTTTTTAGGATTTGGTGTGTAAGGTTTAATCCATTTCATGATCAGCTGCTTCTTACAGCCAGCTCAGATGCAAGAGTATTGCTTTCTAGTGCTGCAAGCGTTAGTTCAGAAAATATCAGTGAAACCCTAATTACTGATGAAAAAGAAGGATTAGATATCAAGCAAAAGTAAGTTGACCTATTGGGAACAATATAATTTATGAATTTCATCACATAACGAAGCTGAGCTACCTACCTAACATATTGTCTTGTAGATTGAAAGATGGGCCTCTCCAATGGTGTGAACATGAAGACAGTGTATATTGTGTTGAGTGGTCTCCAGCAGAACCATGGGTTTTTGCATCATTAAGTTATGATGGTCGGCTTTTGATATCTCATGTAAAAAAATCACTTAAATATCAAATTTTATTATAATTTCTATTTAATTTTCAACATACTATAAAAATATATTATTTAAATGCTTTATACAATAAAACAATTCCTGTTTAAAAACAACTATAGTTTTCTTCAGCACTCCATTCAAAATTGGAAGATGGAGCACTGATGATGAGATTAAGATTTGAAAAGGTGGATTCTACTGCAGCCTTTTCAGATCTATGTGGTTGGTTTGGTGGTATGTAGTTTTTTGCTCAAGGCTTCCCTTTACCTAGTACAAGAACCCACACATTCCAAAGGTCCACTACCCTGAAAGTCAGTTAAAAAATAAAACAAACTACTCGATTATTTATTTTATTAAGTATTAGTTTCACTATCCCTTAAATTTTTAGTAACATGCTTAACTAAACATTTCTGAACCAGAGGAACAACCTCTTCACAAGCTTTAGTAAGAAAATCAATAGCTTTATTTAATGTATGCAATGAAACATTTCCTGTTTGATAAAACTGAGATATTTGATTATGTGAATGAAGTTTTGATATAACAAGAATTCCATGATCACTATTTTCCGAATCGTTGGACATTGGGTACCAACAAAGATGCTGTTCTTCAGAAGTAGGGTCAATAAAAAAAGTATCTTTCTGTATAGCTAATGTTACGGAAGTTATAATATCATACATAGGAACTCCTGCTTGACTGAGTGCCAAACCAGCTGCTGTTATTGCAGCGCTCAGACAAGAACCATCATTATGCAATACTAATGCATAGATATCGACCTAAAATAAGATAGAATTAGGCATTGTAATGTCTGATAATTTTGATACAAACCTGAAAATTAGGAAACTCATGACAACAAACAGTAGATTCTAAAGCTTGTTTCATAATAGCACTAAATTGCTTTTCCTCTGAATCTTGTTGATGTAATCGCCGTTTCTTGCAACTGAAAGGTGCAAATTTAAATTCACAATATATTTCCCCTTTAAGAGAGTATTCTGGTCTATTAGGAATTTCTCTGGGATCAAAAACTGATACTATTACTTTCGTCTTTTCCAATTCTATATAAGCTGAACCTTTAGCTTGACTTACAACACCTGTTTTTATAACTAGAACAAAAAAATGTATTCTTGTACGCTACTTTAAAAAAATACATACAAAGCTTTCTGTGTTCCAGGTAGGACCGGGAATCATTTCGTCGTTCTCTTTTAACAATGTCTTCATATTCTTGCCGTAAAGGTTTTTCTGACTTTACGAATAGATTATATGGTAAGGTTTCTTCAGGCCCATTTATCCTTTTATGGTCTACTGGCATAGTGAACTTAATTTTTTAATATAACGCTGTTAGGGGTTATTTATTGTTATATTTAATTTAAGGTTAATAGATTTTTCTTTTTTATCTAGTTCTGCACTACGTAGATAATGCTTTGCATCTAAAGTAGCTAAAATCACAGTCTATATAGACCTACAGCTACTACGTCTTACTACTATGTCGTAACGGCTGATGCCAAAAAACCTAACAAAGAAGAAGACAGTGTGACAGTTGTCAAAGTATGTCTTACGTCTTACTACTCTTACTAGTTCATGGTGGTACACCGATTATCTAATACATTTTTTATTGAAATTACAAACTTTTTATTTAAACAACAATAATGGCAGTGAGTTTTGCTCAGAAACGTTTCATGTCCAGTGCATTGCAAAAATGGGCATATAATTTATCAGGCTTTAATAAATATGGTCTTTGGAGAGACGATATTCTTCATGAAACTAAAGATGTTAAAGAAGCTTTGAAACGATTGCCACAAAGTACCATAGACGAACGAAACTACCGAGTCCTTAGAGCAACACAACTGTCTCTTACTCATAGTGTTCTACCCAAAGAGCAATGGACCAAACTCGAAGAAGATAAATTATACCTTACTCCTGTTGTCGAACAGGTAATTAAAGAAAGGAAGGAGCGTGAAGAATGGAACAAACTTTATTAAATCTATAGCGTACTGTAGTAATTTATAACATGTTTATGAAGTTGTGTTAAATAAAAAGTCAATGTAAATTTTCATTAATTTAATAGAAGTAATATAATATATACAATATATCATGGATGAGGTTAGTTTGCGAGTAAATTATTTCTGTTGGCATTTTCTCACCTTCATTTACACACAAAACTTAAATCAGGGATCCTTGGATATGGAACAGTAGTAGTCTTCTATTTTTTTGTTGATTTTCAAGGGTTTTTACATTTGGTGTGATAAGAGAGAGGACTAGCCACTATCCTATCCCAAACTACCACTCAACTCACATGTCGTTTGGGCTTTCACTTAATCAACTGCTCACGACAGTTGAAAAGATATGCTTTTCTTCAGTTGCCCTCTACTGCTTGACCAAGGCAAGTTAGTCTTTATTAATGCCTTGAGGAACATAATTTGGTACAAAAATTAAAACCATATGTATGAAAATAACTAATCTATTGTTAAATAGCTTGATGGTACACTTTTATACAATTAAAAGTTTACTGGGTAAAGTGTTAAAATACTTAAATTATAAGGCGCTTAAAATTAGTTTTCATCCTCCTCAATTTTAGGAGCCAAATAGTACCTTAAATGGCCCAATTCAGGTATTTGGTATTCTACAACTAGAGGTACATTATCTGACATGGACAGTTGAACAACATTCGAAAGTGGTGTGGCCTTGGTAAATGAATTCAAATATTGGCATGCGAAAGTAAGGGTTACAGGTTCTTGCATTTCAATTGCAACAGATTCTTCCTCCTTCTCAAAGTTACTTGTTTGGGCAATTTTAACATTAGCACTTCCAATATCTCCAGATGTTGAAAACTTGACACCTTCTTTTGTACAAGATATGACAATGGATTCTCCAAATTGTGAGAGGTCTTTCACTATTCTTGCAAATTCACCAGCTGGCATTCTAATCACGCATGAGAAATCAGTTTCAGGAATACCTAAATGTTCTTGATCAAGATTCATCAATTTCATTTCATAGTCAGAGATCTTGTCTTGTTTTTTTGCTTCAAACATGAAAGTTACTGTGTCTGCATCATCTTGTGCTTTGATAGTAACTGTATCATCATTGCTTGAACATTTGAAAATTTTGGACATACTGTAAAAATAAAACTATATTACATTTTATACAATAAATAGAATATATCGTAGCAGTTTCTCTCAATCTAAATTGAATTTCGAATTTTTCCCAACAGAAATTTAAAGAGCCTTACCTTCCCAAATTCATTCCCATTGTAAGATTACGATCACATCTATACTTATCAAATCCATCTGATTTTAGAGTTAACGACACAAGAGAAACGTGAGAATTATCCATGGCTTGTAGTTGGATACCAGATTCGGAGCAATCGAAAGATGCTTCGCTTAGAAGATCTTTAATAGCATCCAGTACTTTTTTAAAAGTACCACTTTGTACTAAACGTGCTTCAAACATTTTAATGTAGTTTTAATTTTTGTTTTAAATTATTAGAAATTCGTCACTTTGTAGTAACACTAGCTAACCGTTGACCGGTAAAATAGATTAAGGAAACGAAACAAGAAATGGAATGCTAGAGGACTTTCCGCGCCAAATTATTGATAGTGACAAGCATGTGACAAGTAGAGAACGAGTACCAACCACAGAATATTAACAATAAAAAGTATTTATGTGTTCATCCCACACCAAATTTATCAATGGAATCTCTATTCCAAATTCCAAAATGCTCACACTTATCCAGAGTAGTTACTATACTATCATAGATAAAATAAAACATATATACTTACCAAGGATGATATTCTCATCTATCATCCTTGTATACTTACCATGGCCATCTACAATACTAGGCCGGAATGCTGAAATTTGGCAACAGTGAACAGTGGGCCGATCAAGTCAGATTTTTATCATGGCGAGACCGTGAAATCAGTCGATATAATATTTATTTACGTTTATAATGCGCGTATGTTGATAATTCGTGATATGTAATAGGTGATCTTAAGTATGTAATAGTATGTACAATCTTTTTAAATCAAGTTTATGAACTTGGTGCTCGTTTTTTCGCAGTTAACAGCCTGACAAGTTCAACATAAGACTTCTGTTTGTGTTAAGTTTTAGAGGTAAGATATTTGATAATATATATAAAATAAAAAGATTTTAGCATCAGAATAATTTGTAAACATACTCTCTGTTCTGTGGACTCATATAAAATATAAGGCATAACATGGTAATTGTATCAAATAAAGTATGGTTACAAATTTTCTAAAACTCATTGAAAATGTTTAGAGATGACTTGAACCAAGACTAATTTTTATATTATTATCCAATTTGTGATTCTTGTTAAGCCATCCCACATTGGACTCACCTAAATGAAGTATATTTATAAATTAAGCCAATAAGGTTAATTACTTATGTACTATTAAATATTTTATTTTGTTGTAGATGCCTGTGAAATGTTTGGTACCAAGTTTTACTTCCAGTTATGCTCCCAACAGTGAAGGATATATTACAGTATTCAAGTTTCCACAAAGTAATGAGGTGAAGAACAAATGGTTGAGAAGTATCCCAGGTGCAAACTGGGAAGTGAGAATCAAACATCAAATTTCATTCACTGAAGTGTACAAGGTTAAGGATGGTGATAGATATTTACAAGGAAAAGACCTGTATTAAAGGAAAATCTAATGACACAAATATTTCCCAGTCTCCCAAAATATCTTTCAGTGAAGAAGAATCCATCAGCAAGAAGTAATCCTGGAATATGAAGAAGGGTACTAGATAGACAACAGGAACAACAAGAGGAATTGTTGAACAGTGATGTGATAGTGAATGTTTTAAATTTGTGTGAACAGTTTAAATCTAAATTGAGTGTTCATTTAGAGAAGTGGCAGTGTTGTCAACAAACAAACTGTATATATTTATATCTGATCAGATTTGACAATGATGAACCAGATGTAAGGTGTAGTATAAAAATATTTGAATCAATGATAATCGAGGACATTGAGGTAAGAATAGGGCAAAATGTATTGCATAACAATGCACAATATGGACAAATTCAATTCAATACCCACTATTTATATTACTTCTCAAGAATTCTGTTGTATGTAGTTCAGTTTGTATTAATAAAGGTCTATTAAGAAATAAAAGGCGAAGAAATAATTATTTCAAGGTGGTGTCTGGTCAGCTGTAGGGGAAGGTAGAGGCTGATTTTCTTTATATTTTATATTCTTATCAATAAATTACCTTTTGCATTTTCATTTTATTTAGTCTACCTATAAATATTTCGATTTTTATTCGTTAAAAATGTTCTATAGCTTGGTTTACTTATTTCATATTTCTCACCATTGTAGTAGGCCTACAAGGCTACAAGTCGTTTTCATCAATTGGTCGGGATACGGATACGTAACAATACGTTCAACGCATCGTATCGGCTGAGACGTAACGGGTCTACACATGCGCAGTTTGTTACGTATACGGATACGTGAGAAATTCAAGACAAGCTAAAAGTCTCTATTATCAGAGAGTATTCACATATACTGGAGAACAAAAAATCTGATAATAAATGACTATGAATTCAAAAAATGAGGGTCCGTTGAACTATAGGGAAACACGAATTTTTGACTGATTTTGCGAAAAATCGATAGTACTCACCTATTTTGAGAATAATCCGTCAAAAAATTTGCGGGTTATACATATTTTGCTGAGAAAAATGCAAAAAAAGATTTTTTTCGCCACTTGAGCCATCACTTTTGGACTAGTTATTTTATACAAACCACAGTTTAAATGTATTGCACTGTACGGAAAAGTGATCAACAACATGTGTTCCTGCTAATTAACATTTCAGTTAGTTTCTTCATAATATTGTTTTGTCCACGACCACCTAATAATAAGTCGATATTTTACCTCCTAACAAAAGGTATATGGTACCCATATTATATCTACTAGAGTGAATTATGGTTCATAATACACTGGAGTGTATTATGGTTCATAATTCACGATTAGAGATAGGGGTACAATAAGAAATAAACTTTTAAATCTGTGTATTTTGTTCAGGAAATTTGTTTCTGAAATATATCGTATCGATAAAATATCGAAATCTTTAGTATTGACACTTTTCATAACGACATTTTTTTGTATTAAGTATTTCAAAACAATATATTTATAACGGTACGTTGTATTGATACTTTACACGGTATCGCCCATCTCTATATATGTCAAATTATTTAATTTTGACGTTAGTAATACCAAATTGTTACGAATTTGCTCTGTGCTCTATTTCTGCAACGATAAATTCATTGAATTCGGATAGTGGAAATGAAGGTTCTTGTACACCAACTGAAATAAAAAAAACCGGCGAAATTAACGACTATAGGACTGCTGCCAGAAAAATCGAAAAATAACACTATATGTTTACATATTATAACTTCATCAGCTGGAGGTTAGTTGACTTTTATTTAAGGCTCCGTTATTAGCCACTACGGTAAAATAATGAACCTCAGCTTCCACTGAAAACCACAAGATGGGGAGAGGATATGGTTTTATCCAAAATTTGGATCATATATTCTCGGAACTGGTAATTTAGTTGACCAAATAAGTGGTCAATGGTTGATTACCATTATAATCTTGAATAAATACTTGATCAACCGTGTACCAGACAAATAATCACGTGTCGCTCCCCACTGATCCCCACTTCCCATGCCAGTTTGTATCATTCTATACAATACCGAGTGATATATTTATTGAGATGTTATAGTTTTCGATTTAATTTACATTTCTTATCTGCTAACCAGAGGTAACGAGGCAACGAGGGTGAATTATTATCTGATTTGTTGTTGATACGTTGTAACCCTATTTATTATAAAATTTATATCTCTATTATTTTTCCGTCTTATTTTGATTATTTTTTATACAGTGTGGAAACCACTTATGGAATAAAATTCTTTATGTCATTATTTTAGAAAATTATAAAAAATGCCGAGACACGTCAACTTTTGAATTGAGTTGTGCGTTATGTGAACATAAATGTAAGTGTACAGGGTGATTCATGTAAGTATGCCATAGTCAGTGTTGTTTTTTTAATGAAACTCCCTGTATATTTGCATATTTTTGAAATCCTCTTAATGAACCGATTCCAACAAACTGAATAATGTAGGGTCAATTATGAATTATACAGGGTGAAATTTTTATTTTTACAGTTATCAAACACATACATAAAATACCTGATGTATTTGATTTTAAAACATTAAAATAAATGCTTAAAATGTTCTCCACCTAGTTGTTGGCAATAGCACAGTCTCCTATAGAACTCCTTAACTTCGTTTAAAGTTTGAGGTGAAATATTCCGTATTTCTGTAGTTATCCTGTCTTTGAGGTCTACAATGCTAGTTGGTTGTGTTGCATATACTTTGTTCTTGAGATAACCCCACAGAAAAAAATCTAACGGCGTGAGGTCTGGCGATCTAGCTGGCCACTCAATAGTACCTCTTCGTCCAATCCATTTATTGGGGAAGATTTTACTTTTCCAGTATAAACTGTCAACACATCAACAACTGACAGAATAGAAAACAATCCACATTATTTACCGATTCAAAACAATCCACAATATTTACCGATTTTGTCTAATTATTGGCGTTTTTAGGCAATTTTTAGGTATTTATGATAAAATTTATGGGCGTAGCAGGTTTTGTTTAATATACAAATACGTCTAATAATTAGTTAGTTTAGATTTTTGATAAATCCATATTTAGCTAATTTAAAAAAGTACCAATACCTATTTAAAGTGTAATAAACTATTAATTTCAAAATTTCACCCTGTATAATTCATAATTGACTATACATTATTTAGTTTGTTGGAATCGGTTCATTAAGAGGATTTCAAAAATATGCAAATATACAGGGTGTTTCATTAAAAAAAAACCGACTATGGCATACTTGCGTGAGTCACCCTGTACATTTACATTTATGTTTACATAACGCACAACTCAATTCAAAAGTTGACGAGTCTCGGCATGTTTTATAATTTTCTAAAATAATGAAGAATAAAGAATTTTATTCCATAAGTGGTTTCCACACTGTATATAAATTTTGTATGACGCTTTTTTTTCCTCCGTGTGTATCTACGTCATGTTTGTTTTACGTTTTTAAAACCACAAGCAACTCTATCCTATCCTAAACTGGAACGAAAACAAGAACACTGTTGCCAGCTACTGCTTAAATTATTTACCAGATCTTAGCCTAAAAAACCGAAAATATTAAAAAACCATGACAAATCCTTTAATTTCACTCAAACCTACAAAAACAAACAACATTTAATTGAATAAATCAATATAAATAAATGAAATCACTTTTAAACATCTAAAAGCTTAATGTGATTTATTATTATAAAGAGAAGATATAATGCGAGATCTTTGATTGTCTATATGAAAAACGCTTTGAAGTCGTTCGAGTATAACTAATACTTTCGCTATTAAAAGTTAACAAGCCAATATTATTGCATTACAAACGTTGTACTAGTATACATTTAGATTATCGAGAGTACGAAATCTGATACAATTGTACCCGTTCTGGCAACACTGGATTGGAAAATTAGAGTCTCATATCGGAAACTATCCTCTCGATATTTACCTATCTTTCGAATGATACTGATTCAGTCAGCTCCCTCTGATGCCAAATCGGTTCAACCAAATAAGACTGAGTTTTTGGCTACCATATTTGAATTACGGCGCTAATTATGCCGCTTTCATTTCATTCAGTTCTTGATAAAATAACAATATTTTCGCTACATTGTCACACATTTGTCTATAAAATATTGTTATGAAGGATGTGTCACCTTTATATCATTTCAATCTTCATTGCCCAAAATTGGGGATATTTGACAACGTCTGTTGAATTTATTACTAACAAGAAACCCGTATAAATTATGATGCACACTACCTTAACAGTTTGGCAATCGATATAATACCTTATGTCTCATCTAAAATTATTAATAAAAATCAATTGAATGAAAAACGTAAGCCATGTTTTTGCGGTCATATTTTCATTCAATTACGGGCCCTTAATAAAGAAATCAAGGGTCGTGGACAAAGTATAGTATTCTACTCGCAATTTATGGCCAATATTCACTCGGGTGACTTTCGCCCCTCGCCTGCGGCTCGGGACGCAAACATCACCCAGCGTGAATAATGGCTATCATAAATTCTCGTTTAATAATATACTATAAATTACCACTTTTATAAATATATATTTGACAGGCTACAAATTTGTATGAAAACAATTAAATCAAATGACAATCTAAAATCTAAACGTTTATAAGGTACATTTACATTACGCGCGTGCTTAAGTTTGAAATTTGCTCGCTTGACATATGACGTCTCCATGTATCCATTTACATTGAAAATTTTACTTTTGCTTAAGCTTGAGCGGGCTTGTTCTTCTGCTTGACAAATGCAAGCAGACAGACAATTTCATTTAAAATTTTAAGGTTATGTTATGATTGTTAAGGAAATTTTATGACTATTACATTATCAACCTCTGTGCGAAATTTAAACGAGGGACATCGATATATGGCTT
>CAJUYG010000520.1:131536-176851 GCA_910591675.1 Galerucella calmariensis | reverse complement strand
TTTGATTTAAACAAACTCTTAATAAATTTATAATATCAGACTGAATTATGGGATTAGTATTATTGTAAGTGAGCAAGTTATCAACAAGAGTGATAGTTTCATGAGGAGGTATACTAGGGAATAGATTTGTTACATCGAAAGATATGAATTTAGACAAGTGAGTTAGTTTTATATCTTGACTTGAATATTATTAATTAGCTCTGTTGAGTTTTTAATTGAAAATTGAGGTTTGAATGAACAACATTTGGAAATTATATCTATTAGAAAGTTTGAAATTTTAAATGACGGTGCTGTGAAAAAAGAAACAACCGGTCTAATTGGGTACCCTTCTTTATGAAGTTTAATTAATGAATAGAGTTCAGGGTGTTGTGGATTTGGTAAAAATAATTTGTGTTTTTCTTTGTCGCTTATTATCGATTTGGAGTTATTTACCGCTAATTTTATTTCCTTCTGGCTTTTTGTAATTATTTGTTTTTATATTTAATCAAGACGCTGTTAAAATTTCAGCGTGAATCAAACACTTCAAATTGTATTAGAAAAAACCAACTTTGGGGTGAATTTATTAAATATAAACCACTTCAAAACTGTCTGCCTAAATAGTTGTATTTTTAAAATCACCTAAACTTTCAATTACTGGTTGTTGGCTGCTGAATCAAACACTTTTTTTGTGTCATATTTTACACCTTTTTAGGATGCGCACTATCTGGTGTCCCAAGGTGGGTCAAGCCAACACAGGTATATCTACTTTTCCACCCAATATATTTTAAATAAAAAAATTTCAAGGTGCATCAAACACTTCATGAAACGTGCGTTACTAGTTCTCCGACTATAGTGCTTGATGGGGGCACATGTCAAAGCTTGCACAGCACAGATTGGCAGAGTCCCACCTCGGAGAAGGTTACAATATGGAAAATTACGTGTTAAGCGTTTCTTTTTTGCACAAATTTGCTTATTTTTGGACTTTGTTTGAGTATAAGTTAATAAAAATTACATGGACGTGATATATACAAATGAAATTCATCAAATTTGCGTTACTAGCTCTTGGACTACTAACAAAACGTCAATTAAATCTACTGCCTCCTCAAACAGGCACCAGCACTGAACGACTGGTCGACGCAGTATAAGTTAAATGAAAAAATTAAAGGACTGAGGAAGGTTAGAGGAAATAATAACCAGTTTAAATAAATAAATTTATTAAATTTATTAAATTTATCTTACGTAGGTATACAAAAGACTAGAATATTTTTCTATCAGTCTACAAAATAAATAAATTTCAAGGACATTAAATTACTAATAATATATTAATTTAAAGGACACTATTATTATCTTCTTCCCCAAAATCCATTTGATTCTCCATGTACAAAAGGGCTATCATCATAGTGGTGATCGTGTTGTGCATGTTCATAATAAATATTTTTGGACGGTTCTTTATCGTATTTTTTCAAATCCAAAAAAAATTTGATTTTGGTTAAAGCTAAAATTGATAAAAGAACGATGAATATTTTTGTTTGAATTCCTGCCATGTACAGTTTAAGTATCATGTCGATTTTGGACATGACTATTTTTCCCAAAACCAGTAGGGTCACTAAGGTTCTCATCTTGGACATTTTTTTCTTGATGTTGATGGTTTTTAAGGATAATTCTAAAAATAACCGATTTTTTAGTGTTTGTAAAAGTTTTTTTTTAATACTTAGTTGGTCTATTTTTAATTTGCCGTTAAATTTTATTAAATTTTTTCGTATCAAGGACTCGTGCAATAAATAGATTTTTTTTCGGTTGGATTGACCTTTTTTCAAGTATTTTTTGATGATTTTTTTAAACGTTTATTGAAGCTATTTTGTCTTGAATGAAATTATTTGTGGACTAATTTTTATACAGAGTGTCCACGGATGGAGTGAGTGGAGGTGAAAATTTTTTAAATATTAATTTAGTGAAAAATGTTATTCTCGATAAAAAGTTTTGCTTGTTCTGAAACCCCATAAAATGAAATAAAATTCAAGTTTTTCAAAACCCGTCTCACTTTATGGACAATTTTATGAAAACCTGGAGTCTGACTTTTTGACATTTCTTCACATATTGGCTAATATCTCGGGAACCTTGAGGATTGCAAGGTTCTAGTCTACACCATTCGATTCAGAATTGAATTTTCTATAAAAAGAGGAATTTTGAAAATTATTAGTCTTCGCGAATTAGTATAAGTTTCGATGTGGACTTAGAAAAAGTTTCAAAACTTGAAAATTCTAAAATACATATGTAAGGTTTTTTGATGTGGACAATTCCGCTTTTTATAGAAAATTCAATTCTGAATCGAATGGCGTAGACTAGAACCTTGCAAACCTTAAGGTTCCCGAGATATTAACCAATATGTGAAGAAATGTCAAAAAGTCAGACTCCAGGTTTTCATAAAACTGGCCATAAAATGAGACGGGTTTTGAAAAACTTGAATTTTATCTCATTTCATGGGGTTTCAGAACAAGCAAAACTTTTTATCAAGAATAACATTTTTCACTAAATTAGTATTTAAACATTTTTCACCCATAGTATACTCCTTCCGTGGACATGCTGTATAATTATAAAAAATACTGAAACATGTTTTAATAGAGCTTCACGTTTTCCCAACAAAAATTCAAATATACAATGTGAATGGGACACCCTGTATCTTTTTATATTTTTATAATCCGAAAATAACAAAAATAGACCAAGTGCAAGTATTAAAAAAATCTGTTTTCCCAAAAAAAATATTTTCAATTGTGCTAAATTCTAAGTGCTTCCAATAACTACTCTAAGTGCTCCTCGTGATATCTTCAGACCAGTATTTCTGAAACAGAAGACTATTTTTCGCATTTTTAAACCAATAAATACGGGGACACACTGTATATTTGTCCAGAACACTTACCAATTTGAAAACCTCAATGAGAAATAAAGTCAAAGATTACAGAATAAAAATATAAGATGTTTCACTCGTTCGAATTTATCGCGTAAAGCACCGATGCCGCTGGTGACTTGGATGGTACAGTACGTCGCTACGTCCTTACTTGCATTCAATTTGGTATATTATACGGGACGTCGCCCGTCGAGCGCTGTTATTTTAGAACGGTGTTTATTGGTTGTTCGTGTTTTATATTTATGTTGTACAGATTTTTTTTTATTAATTAATTGTTGAAATGAGCGAAGAGTCATATAAATATTTTTCTCCTTAATAGCAAAGCTTAAACACTGAATATTTTGTAATATTTGCTAATACAAAATTACAGATTTATTTTTATAATAAGGATATTAAATAGACAAGGACATTAAGCAAGAAAACACAAAAATTCAATTCTATAGCTAACCAAAGGGGAATTGGTCAGTTCCTTTTGAACGAATTTACTAAATTTTCTTTTCATCATCCATGTAATCAATTTCCTTTCAAGTATTATGCAAGTCTCTATACCAGAGTCCGTATATATTGTACTCTCAAATGTATATTGAAAGATTTGAAAGACAATATATTAAATTTAACACATAAAACAAACTCCAAACTTGGTATTTTACAACATTTATAAAAATTTTTTAATAAAGTCCTGCAGCTGCTTCTCTTTTTACTGTTTTAAACTTGTCAATCCAAAAAATACGCCTTATTTAAAGATCAAAATTTAAGATTTAGTGGCCCTATTATTCTGGTGGCTAATGAGTACTTATATTTAATTGAATTTGTAATAAATATCTGCTAGATTATCAATAAGTATCACAAAATTACTAAGATGTTGGATAGAAACTATGAATTGGTTCATTTTAAAAATTCAAGTTTATTTTTTACTTACCTTTTCAAATTCATATCCCGAACATTTTTTGAAATAATTAACATTTATAAATAAACCTTTGTGAAAAAGAATCCTATTAATTTAAATACATATTTCTCTAATTACCCCTGTATAGCTTAAAATTAAATAAGCTTTTCGAACTTCTCTGGTATCTACCGGTCTCGTTATTGACAACAAAAGCGAGTCGTAAACATAATTTATGAGAGCGGCGTCCGTTTGGGACAGCAACTTGAATCAAACCGCCCTGGAGTGAAACATCTTATATTTTTATTCTGTAATCTTTCATTAAGTTTAAATCTTCACTGTATTTGAACCTTTGCTAAGTTGACACAGGTTCAAAAATAATTAAAGATTTAAATTAAATTATTTTATTTCATCCTTCATCAATTAAAAGCCCAATCTATTCATTTTTTAAAATTAAGTTGACTGTGGTACAAGATTTAGATTAAAATGAAATAAAAAGTGGCCAATTCAATTAGAAATTCTTTTTATATTTAATAAAAATTTATTCAACAATTAAAATATAATACTGAACAATATAAAAAGCCAAAAATTATATAAATTATTGCACAATACCGTAAAAATCACAAAAATAAACAAAACCAGTTTGTTATTGTGACCAACTCAGTCTTTATTATTAAAATTACAAATAATTATTTTTCGCACCAAGAATATTTATGTACAGGGTGATGCATTAGTGCTATAAAGTCCAATTATCTTGTAACTCGTCAAAGATATTTGAATGAAATTTTGACCACATGTAGCTATCAAACTAATGAATAACCCTGTATACAGGGTGCCTTAATAAGCCTTAATAAAATGTTAATATTAAGTATTAAGATAAACAGTATAAGGGTATAGTAGCAGTTAACATGAAAAATATGTATGGTACTTTTAATATTAAAAAATAATAAATATCGTACACACAACTACATTTTTCGAACGTAATTTCATTGAATAATAGTCATGTAGTTAATCACTAAAATGTGATTATCTCTAAAACCGTTAATATTTGGGGATGCTAACAAGTATACCTTTTATTTGTTGTAATGATGTAGCTTTAATTATTTTTTACAAAAGAAGTGCTAAGGTAAAGGGCAAAGAAGTTTTGCGCACATTTATGCCGCATACGTGGTCTATGTGGCGCCCTCTACAAAATACATCGAAATAGGTACAAAATTATGATTTCTCATATCAAAAAACCATAAACCTCAAATTTTTGTGCATGTACGTCAAAAAGCGTTAAAGTTATTGTAAAAAACGATAATTAAAATTTCATGTTCAACACCCAGTATCTCTCTTAATATTAACATTTTATTAAGGATTGTTGGTTTAAATCGTAATATTTTAAAGTGAAAATTGTACTGTACTTCTATGTACAATTACTTAAGGACCACCCTGTATAATTTCCTTTATTTTTAAATTGGCACATTAAATTAACATATAGGGATTCCAAAAGTAATGGAAACCTTAGACTAGATTTTTCCCAACTCACCTTAAACCACAATATCCTTAAAATATTAAAAATTCCCCCCATTATTTCTTTGAGTCTAATGGATTATGTCGTTAACCAACCCTACTCCACAAGCGTGGTATAAAAGGGGGCCGATTTATATTTTACATATTTTATCACTCTTTTCTACACATAAAAATATATTTTTTCTAATTTTGACATATAAAGTGACACTTTTTAAAACTGATTGACATTATGAAACGTCTTACTTTTCAAAATTCAATATTAGTGACAAAAAGAATTATTCTATTTATTAAACTGTTATAATACAAGTTAAAAACATAAATTATTAATTAATTAATTATTATAAATATTGATAACACATTTATTGCAATTATTCAAATTAATTCCCGACGACGTATTTTTTTCATTGCTCGAACTTGCTGTTATTTGGGAAGCGGCGCACATTGCATTAGATGTTTCACCAAATATTTCTTGCGCTATAAGTTTTTTATTATTCATGGAATTTTCAACATATCCCTCCGCAACAGAGGTAGATTTCCAACCTCCATGCCTCTTTAATTTTAAAATATCAGCGCCACTGTCTGCTAGGAAAGTGGCAGAGCTTCTTCTGAAGCAGTGGCCAGACAGGATTTGAAGGATCAAGAAATTGTGCAATAACTTCTGGCAGACTGCTAAATGTGTTAATTTCCACAGGATTTCTGGTACATTTTCCATTCGCATATTTTACAAAAAATCTGTTGCGTTTAAGAACCTGGGGAAGCAACTTAATATATTTTCTTAATATTTCAACGAGATTCGTATTTTCAATGTCTCCAGTGGTAATTGCAAACTGCCGTATAACTTTTGTTTTTGAAGGTGGGATATCAACACAAAAATGGCTTCCTTCGTCTATAACATTTTCAACTGGAAGAAATGTTAATTCTGCTTTTCTGTATGCTCCTGCCATTCCAATTATTATTGCAACCTTAGTTATTAAGTATTCTTTGTCATCAGCTTCCACTAAAAATTTGGCAAAATCTTCTTTAATAAAAACTTTTGACTTTTTAGCAATGCACCCTTCCGCTTGCCTTTTAATATATGCTACCAAATTTGTATATTTTTTAATATCAATATTCCTTTTCAGATTTAGTTCAGACCTTAAAATTGAGTAAAGTGTCCATAATGTGGAAACTTTTAGATCTTTCTTACCCTCAAAATATGCAAGTGAAACTTTCTCATTAACATGTTTAATTTTCTTCTCATCACACCACGTAACAAATTTTTCGTATGCCAAATCATAAACTGCCTTTTACTTTTTGGGAATTACTGATAATAGAGCATTACCTGCTGCCTCTTTAATATCGCTTGGTAGCTCTTCAGAACTTGAATCACTCATTTTTTTAAAATAAAACTAAAAATATATCAATCTCGCTAAAAACCTTCCGTCTAGCCTTTTTTACAAAATGTCAAACTGACAACTAACATGAAGTAACAGCAACAAACTAAATTTATCAATTATATTAAATTTTTTTTTTATTTCTTTCTTCAAAATTAGAAAAAAATCTTGTATGCAATACGTTACGAAATGAAATTTTGTGTAACTTGTGAGTTTTTGCGAAACTCACTTCTTCAATTAGGCATTTCGTAACTGATGGCATAAATAGCTATTTTCGTAAATAAATAAAAATAATGTTGAAAAAAATATCTTATTTAAACCCGTTGAACGGATAATTCTTCATGTTATGCATAATTTGCGTGCCTCTTTCTTCTTCGTCCGTTCTTTTCCAATCGTCGTGAGCCCAGTCGTCCTCCGCGTGATCTGTGTGTTTATAAAATGTGTATTTTGTATTTTTTTTGGCGTATTTAGCATCTAACCACAATCTAGCAGCGCTTAGTAGGAAATAACCGGTAGCTAGCAATAGATATTTGAATTTTATTGCTACGGTTACTATTTTTAAGAAGATGCAAGTTTTCACCGCCAAAACTAGAGTTATTATTACGATTTTTCCGAATCGTATCATTTTCATGATTATTTTCAAGCCTCCATTTGACTGTTTCTTTCTAGTGTTGGATTTGGCTGGAAAAAGAAATTTTTATTCAAGATTTTTTCTATTTTTTTATTAGTAAGTTTTTAGTTTTTTTATTTATTTCAATACAAAAATTAATTTTACCTTTTCATGCTCCTTTTTTTTTTAGAAAACACAAAATGTAGAAATTAGTCACTTTGTTTTAAATTTAATATTAATATTTAGGTTAATTATTTTTAAAACGCTTCAAAATTAGTAAGGTTGGCGTCTTAAAAGTAGATAAAAAATTATTACATGCACACTAGACCTAATCCTTGGTTACAAAAAGGCAAAATAAATATTCGAAAATCCACTTGCTCAACTCCACTAATAGAACACCTTGAACATTCTAATGACCACCAATCGATTCAGTTCATGGGCGTCGGAAGGGAGGGCAAAGAAGGGCACTTGCCCCCCTCCTGGAAAATAAATTGAATATTGAATATCCGATTTTGATTATTTACCAAAGTACCAAAGTTTTAGTTCAAGTCAACCATATACAGTGTTGAAACCACTTATGGAATAAAATTCTTTATATCATTATTTTAGAAAATTATAAAAAATGCCGAGACACGTCAACTTTTTAATTGAGTTGTGCGTTATGTAAACATAAATGTAAATGTACAGGGTGATTCACGCAAGTATGCCATAGTCGGTGTTACTTTTTTTTAATGAAACACCCTGTATATTTGCATATTTTTGAAATCCTCTTAATAAACCGATTCCAACAAACTAAATAATGTATGGTCAATCATGAATTATACAGGGTGAAATTTTTATTTTTACAGTTATTAAACAGATACATAAAATACCTGATGTATTTGATTTTAATACATTAAAATAAATGCTCAAATTGTTCTCCACCTAGTTGTTGGCAATAGCACAGTCTCCTATAGAACTCCTCCTTAACTTTGTTTAAAGTTTGAGGTGAAATATTCCGTATTTCTGTAGTTATCCTGTCTTTGAGGTCTACAATGCTAGTTGGTTGTGTTGCATATACTTTGTTCTTGAGATATTCCCACAGAAAAAATCTAACGGCGTAAGGTCTGGCGATCTAGTTGGCCACTCAATAGTACCTCTTCGTCCAATCCATTTATTGGTGAAGAAGTTCTTACCATTAAAGCATAATGGGGTGTTTGCCCGTCTTGCTGGAACCAAAAATTTTCATTCGGTAAGCTAGGATCTATTGCGTTGGGATATAAGTTTGCCAACGCAGGAATAACTTTATTTCTAAGCATATTTAGATATTTTTCAGCTGTTAAATTTCCATCTATAAATATAGGACCAATAATATGGTCGCGTATGATACCGTCCCAAACGTTCTCCTTTTGAGGGTACTGAGTATGTGTCTCACGCATCCAATTAGGATTCTCTGCTGACCAATATCTACAGTTCTGTCGGTTACCTCTCCATTCAATGTGAATGTTGATTGGTCAGAAAAAAGTATGGTACCAAGAGCTATCTCATTTCTGTTCAGCTTATTCATCAATCTTTCGCAGAAATCCATTCTACGATCTGGATCGTCTTCTGTTAACTCCTGCACAAAAGTTAATTTGTAGGGATGAAGTTTTTCTTTATGAAGACATCTTAAAACAGTTGTATGACTAACATTATTTTTACGGGCAATTTGACGTGTACTTGAAGTTGGATTCTCTTCGACACTTAACAAAATATCCACTTTCACATCATCTTCAACGTAGTGTGGTTTTCTTTTCAATCGTTTGACATGTCCAAGTTTTCTGAATTGTGCATGAATTTCAGACACAGTACTTTGTGAAATATTAGGCAATTCGGGATACCTGTGATTAAATAAGTTTGCCACTTCAACTTGACTTCTGCAGTTATCCCCGTACCCGATCATCATTAAAATCTCAATTCGTTGAGTCTCAGTTAAATATTTCATTGTTATGTCAACAAGGAAAGAGTGTTTGACAAAGATTTTACTTTTTCAGTAAAAACTGTCAACACATCAACAACTGACAGAATAGAAAACAATCCACATTATTTACCGATTTAAAACAATCCACATTATTTACCGATTTTGTCTAATTATTGGCGTTTTTAGGCAATTTTTAGGTATTTATGATAAAATTCATGGGCGTAGCAGGTTTTGTTTAATATACAAATACGTCTAATAATTAGTTAGTTTAGATATTTGATAAATCCATATTTAGCTAATTTAAAAAAGTACCAATATTTCAAGTGCAATAAATTATTAATTTTAAAATTTCACCCTGTATAATACATAATTGACCATACATTATTTAGTTTGTTGGTATCGGTTCATTAAGAGGATTTCAAAAATATGCAAATATACAGGGTGTTTCATTAAAAAAAAACACCGAATATAGCATAATTGCGTGAATCACCCTGTACATTTAAATTTATGTTTACATAACGCACAACTCAATTCAAAAGTTGACGTGTCTCGGCATTTTTTATAATTTTCTAAAATAATGACATAAAGAATTTTATTCCATAAGTGGTTTCCACACTGTATATGTATTTTTGAGAATAAAATTATAAAAGCTGTGATCCACCTTTACTTGCCCCCCCTATATTTGACCCTTCTGGCGCCCATGATTCAGTTCATAATTTTTTATTTTCATACCTACTCCTTTGTTCAAAAATTTGGGACGACAAATCGACTGGCGCAGATAGTGTTTTTTTATAAAATCATTCCTTTAAAATAAATAGTTTCATGAAATTTACGAAAAAACGAATTTCCACCATTTAACTATGAATATTGACCTTGAATTTTAGGAGAGTACTGTCAAAAGTCAAACCTGCTATGAAAAAAAAACCTCCATACCCAAACTTGAAGGAATCAACATTAAGAAACTCTATTGGAAACAAAAACTGAATTGATTTATTATCTATCTTCCCTCGTACAACAACCTTCTAAAAGTTAAATACTAAAACACCTGCATCTTAAACACACATTTTTATTAGAATTACAAGTATAATTCCTACAATAATAGTATATTATACACCAAGGTAATGAAGACTATTATTATTGATCGAGCACCAAGGTGCGAGGTTTATGAATGTCTTAACCACCATGGTGTATATACAATTTTTTCCACTACTAGCCAAATTTGAGACAAAAATTAAAAATAACTCACGAACGCACCACGAGAAAGGTTTACCCCGTCGTCTGACTGACAAGTACACTGTCCGCTTTCGATATATTACTAACGTACTCGTTATGTCATTAGTCATTTTTGGTTGAGCGCGAATTTTAAACTAATGGTATTTTTATTAAAATAATTTTATCTTGATAGGTAATTTCAAGCAGCAAATATGTTAAAGACAATTTCCTGGGTATACAAAATTATGTTGCACAAGTTTTTGTTGAACTACTAACCCTCAATTCTCAAAATATTTGAATTTGTCGATTATTGACCTAGGTTAATACCTAATAGAGAAAATTATTAACCACTAATAGAGAAATTCAACTTCTCAGTTGACTGGATGAAGAAGCAATAATTTTCAACTTCACAGCTAGTAGTGCAAAAATGATTTATTAATCTTATTCAACAAACTCTTATTCAAAATATATAGTGTGTTTGATAAAGAGAGATAAGAGGTTGTATCTCAAAGAGGTATTTCCCAACATTCAAACCATATCATTAGATTACAAGATCTTTTGTCTGTACCCTGATCGCAAAAAACTTAATGATACACTGTCCAATTTCCTCATCTTTCTTATTCAAACACACCGTACATATGAAATATGAAATTAAAAAAGGCAAGATTTTAACTATATTGAACACTCAGAATATTCGGTACTATTATGTATTATAGTGTAACTAATGTTAATGTGATGACCTTGAATTGTATTACAAATTTTATGCAGGTTAATTTAAATCCACTATGTTAATTTGAGTTACATTTGAAAAGCATTTTTTCACAATATTCGAATTTATAAAAAAAAATTATGCACGCCACTCGGGCGGCTTTTTCCTTCAAAAATATGGGTCATCACATTAACAATAGTTACATTATACAATACAGTGTGCTCCAAAATGTTTAAAAAATTATTAATAAAAAGCTCTGAATGACTTGTAGGTCCCTTCGTTAACGTGCTATAGACAGCTAATGGTTCCAAGACGGAAAATAGCATATTAAAAGAAAGTATCAGAAACTGACGTCATAGTTCTGTAAAACTCAAATATTTTTACGGTTTAGTTGCCTTTAAACAGGCAATATACAAAGTGGACCACAGAAAACGGTCTCTCTCTCTTCCATTTACTCAACTCCTTAGTATAGTAGTATACCATTTGTTAGAAATACGTTCAGGCATAGAATCATCCATGATTTTTCTTATTTATGACTTTAGAGGCTAATACTTTGTTAACGAAGGGAAGTTTTGGGGATCTAATTACAAAATTAAGAAACGTAAAATCTATGACTAGCATTTTTTTTTCAAATTTAAATTAATAACAAAAAATTAGAATTATTTCGCCATATACCAAGAAGCATCAGCGGGAGAATATTTGGCGTCATGTAATTTCTTGGCCTTTTCTTCCCAATCCCATTTTTTCTTCGGAGGCAGTGAATTTAAATCGTACACTTGTTGAGTGGTGTGCTGAGATCCATCTTTGAAATCTATATGCGGAGATTTATACACTACTACTTCATTTGAATCCCAGTAGTTTTTCTTGAAGTGGAAAAATGTTTTTAAAGCGTAGATAATCAAAAATTTAACACTGACCAACCAATGTTTGAAAGCTAGAATTGCGTAGAAGAATTTTAAAAAATAAGTCAAAATTGTAAAGATTATGACTCCGAGGGAAATTTTCAGGACTAGTTTCATTATTTTTTGTTTTAAACCGTTCTTCTTTTTCTTCTTCTTCCTCGCTGATTTTACAGAAATGTCTTCTATCGCTCTAAATTTATTATTTCTTCTTATTCCTTTAATTGCTGTTAAATTTTGATTCGAAAGTTTTGTTTTTGCTTCAGGTATCTTCAGGTCTGAAATTGTTTTATTATTTATGAAAAACATTGATATAATTTGCTTTTTGCTTTAACAATGATTCTGAAATGTTTTGGCTTTAAACAATGATTCTGAAATGTTTTGAATGATGCGCTGATTTGTGCATGAATTTGAGCTACATATAATGAAACTGAAGTGTAGTGTAGAATTTTTTTAATTTATTTATTTCCGATTTTTAACATAAAAGGCATTCAAGAAGACCAAACCTTTGGAGCTCGTGTACTAGATAAATAAAACCTATTTTTTTTATATTACTTACCTTTATAGTGAGCTAAATTTAATAAAAAAGAAATACGAAAAAATCTTTAAAAATTTTATTTTTTATTTTATAGTAGGTAATGCCAATAATAATTTCTAAGATATATAAATAATTTTATAGATTAATAACAACTCACAAAATAAATACATTCAGTCGTTTCTTTCACACATTTTTTATAACATTATTACAAAAATAATGTTAAAAACATTTCTCGCACACAATAATAAGATACAAACATTATTTTTTTATAAAATGGTGCAAAAAAAATCGCATGGCAAGATATTTTTTATTAATATAATGGCAAGATTGAAAATTGTTTGCCAATCAGTGGAAGATTTGTTAAAAAAAAGTTAAATAACATCAATGAGTCAAGAGCACAAATATTTATTGTGCCCTAACCTCAAAAACTATTTATAGAAGGATTGGGATTTAATTTATTTCTAAAAGATATAAAAAGCCATCGACCAGTAAGAAAAAATGGCATATAACATAACCAAATACCATTTTTAAATAGTAAAAAGCCAAATTTAACATTTATCAATAAGTGCTTAACATTTCCAGTAAAATTATTTATCGAAAACTGAAGATGTAAGTAAAATAAAAATAATTTTTCCACTCGGCAAACAAACTTAAAAAACTAAAACCCGAATTTACTTAAAAAATAAAAAATTCCAATCTTGCTATCCCAACCAAGATAACGCAGAATTTCCAGGCTTTTGTTTGGAATAAGCTAAATCATGCGCATGATCTTCTTTACCCCAATAAGGCTGTTGTTTACGTTCAGTCTCAAAAATATGTTCACCGTAATCGTACCCATGAGATTGATCATGTTCATCATGCCCAAATCCATACAATCCAGGTACATGCTCCGCATGATACGGTTCATGCTCAACTTCAATTTCATGATGAGAGTACTTGTTATTCTTATACCATAAATATAATTTCAAAGCATGCAACTTCCAATACAAGACTGAAACTAGCCATTTAAGGAAAGCCAATTTAGCGAAATAGAACTTCAAGATGAAGTTAAGAACGCTTATTATGACAACGCCAATCAGGATTTTTCTTATTAATCTTTTAAGTGGATGATCCTTCTTCTTCTTTCCTCTGACTTCGCTAGAATAAGCTGAAAGAAGTAGATAATTGTTTTCACTGAATTTGTGTTTATAAGCAAATGATGATGGTGATGATGATGATAATGAAAATTCAATGCTACAAGCAAATGCTTTGACGGAACCAAATTTTTGTTGTACATGCTTAGTGTATCGGTAAATGTTTCATGAATAAAACCACAATATGATGTATTTATTGTTGTGTACTTTTTTTTGTATTCCTGGTGTATCAGTTTTCCATGCAAATATTTCTGAGAGTTCATGCTCTAGTGGTGTTGTCCCAATAAACCTAAAAAATCGTTACTTACTGTATGCAACACACCAAGCTGCATAGAAATGAAAGGTTCATTTGGTCGTTACCCTTCATATAAGTTGTCACTTGTATGTTGATCTAAATCTGCCCATGACAGATTTTTGGATGGTTCTTTATCTTCAATAGTGTACAAATAGTACAGATATAAAAAATATAATGAACTCTTTATACGCCTGTATACTAACAAAAATATCTAACTATACATTTACAATTTCAATTTTATCTTTACATCCTCATTAATCATAAAATAAAATACCAGACATACTTTCATCAATTATCAAACACGGGTTATTATATTTTTGATATATTCATGTGTTCATTCATAAAATTCCTTATCATTATAAACAATAGTTATCATTAAATTTTATTACATATACAGTTATCGTTCTATTTGAATTTAGTTTCATCCATTTAGCAATGCTCAATGCAGTTTTTTGTCACGTGCTCGGTAATTGTTTCATTATACAATGTGTTTAGTTTCTAACTGTTGAAAGTTGTTTGAGTTTTTTTATCCGTCCGAAGTATGTCGATAATTCTTAACAAAAGTTGAATTTTGTCGCATATATTAAATCGTCAGCAGTTTCAATAATGTTTGTGTTAGTCTTCAGGGTTGGTTTTAACACGACTATGTTTTCAGCTTCAATTTAACTGTTTTTAGCTTCAATGTTACTATTTTCAACTTAAAGAAATGATCTTGCTATTAGAATATTTAGTCCCACGTAGCTCAGTTTCAATGTTTTTGTTTCCAGCTTCAATTTTATCAATTTCAGCTTCAATTGCAACGTCTATAGCTCGAAAAAAATATGCTTAAGACTTGCTTTTGGGATAGTTAATCTGTTTCAATATTTTTTATCACGAATTTCGATGTTGTCGTCAATAGTTTGAGCATTACTGTGTCTTCAACTCCATTTTACTGTTTTCATCTTCAATTTTACCATTTTCAACTTGAAAAAATGATCTTGCTATTAGAATATTTAGTACCGCATAGCTCAGTTTCAATGTTTTCGTCTCCAGCTTCAATTTTATCAACTTCAACTTCAATTTCATCGTGTATAACTCAAAAAATATGTTTAGGACTTGCTTTTGGAATAGTTAATCCGTTTCAATATTTTCATCATGAATTTCCATGTTGTGGTCCATAGCTTGAGCATTACTGTGTCACTGTGTCTTCAACTCCATTTTACTATTTGCAGCTTCAATTTTATTGTTTTCAGCTTCAATCTTACTATTTTTAGCTTGAAAAAATGATCGCTATTAGAATATTTAGTCCCACATAGCTCAGATTCAATGTTTTTGTCTCCAGCTTCAATTTTATCAATTTCAGCTTCAATTTCACCCTCTATAGCTCGAAAAAAGTATGCTTAAGACTTGCTTTTGGGATAGTTAATCTGTTTCAATCTTTTCAGCTTCGATTTTAGTGGCTTTTACTTCAATTTTATTGTCTTGGACTTCAATTTGCAGCATAAAAAATTATTCTTAAGACTTGCTATTATGAAATTTAGTCCCACATAATTCAGTTACAATGCTTTTGTCTCCAGCTTCAATTTTATCAACTTCAGCTTCAATTTCACCGTTTATAGCTCGAAAAAGATAATCATGTTAAAGCAAATAGCTGAATTTTGATCTTTTTGTCTTCAGTTTCAACTTTATCATCATCAGTGTCAATTTTTTTTCTTCTGCTTGAAAAAAATACCTAAAAAACTCCCACATGATAACAGAAATATTGTAAATAATGTTATCAAAAAGGTGGAATGATAAGGCATGTTCTTTCTGTATTTGTTTATTAAAATAAAATAAATATAAATAAATATCTACAACTATAGTTTGGGTATGTGAAAATTAAGTGGGTAAATTACAAAAAAATATTGATTGTAGTGAAATAAATGCAAAAAATTGATAACAGAAAATATATGGCACTAATAGTAATTGGTTAATTTCAAATTTTCCAAAGATCCAACTATACAGGGGGGCTCAATATTTTTCTATAATCTACCAGCTTAAACTATTATTAATAATATCTACACATTCTACTATAAATACTCGTATACTATTTCAGAGTGTTGAATTTTTACAGTACTTTTGGGATATGTTTTGAATAAGCTATATCGTTAGCACTTCTTCCCCATCCATGGTGTTCATCATTCTCATAAATGTCATCGTGTTCATAGTGATGATCATGATGAGAATTTTCATAATAAATAGTTTTTTGCTTTCCGTGTTTTACCAAAAATATCAATTTAGCCACAGATACGCCAAGAATAGCAACCGTGGTAAGAGCAATTTTAAATAAGAGACCAGTCTGGAGCAGCTTTATCAACAACCCTAATTTAGCTATAATCGCCGAGACTATGGCGAAAATCTTTATTGCCTTCTTCTTCTTCTTTTTCTTCTTCTTTCTGGCTTCTGTAAAGGTTACTTTGCTAATGACTGGTTGAATACATTTTTTGGGCATTCGGTTAGTTACATGCGATGAAACTTAAAAAAAATGCAGATGAAGCTGATTTTGAGTATGCAATTGTACACGATAGATTACGCAGTTGTATTGTTTTAACAAACAGAATTTAGAGCTGCCTATACTAGGAATAAGAAAGTATGTCTATTTTCCAACTAGAAATGGAGGCAATAAAAATTGGGTAGAGACGAGAGCTCTTCCAAGGTAGCTTGGAGCTGCAGACTAACTCTTAGGAAGCTCTGAGTCCTTAAGTTGTCCCAAACTTCATTCTAGCTAACAGGAATTATAGTTATGGGATATAAAAGTCCAAGTGGAAGAACACCTTAGGGCTTGGGGGAAGAGGGATGCTCTTCCACGGTTGCTGGGGGCTGCTAACAAATCCTTAAAATGCTCTGGAAGAATTGGAAGACGTGGAGAGAATTTAAGGCGGTTGTTGCTAATCGGAAGAAGATTGTGGGGAGCGAAGGCTCTTCTAGGATAGCTGGGGGCTCCTAACAGATTCTTAAGATGCTTTGGAAGAATTGGAAGACGTGGAGAGAATTTAAGGGGTTGTTGCTAATTGGAAGATGATTGGAGGAGCGGAAGGCTCTTCTAGGCTAGCTGGGAGCTCCTAACAAATCTTTAAGATGCTATGGAAGAATTGGATGACGTGGAGAGAATTTAAGGGGGTTGTTGCTAATTGGAAGAAGATTGTGGGGAGCGGAAGGCTCTTCTAGGCTAGCTGGGGATCCTAACAAATCCTTAATATGCTCTGGAAGAATTGGAAGACGTGGAGATAATTTAAATGGGTTGTTGCTAATTGGATGAACACTTCAGTGATTGGAGCAAGAGGAAGGCTCTTCTAGGCTAGTTGGAGGTTGCTAACAAATCCTTAAGATGCTCTGGAAGAAATGGAAGACCTGGAGAGAATTTAAAGGGGTTATTGAGCTTTCAGATTATTAGTTTTTTGATGAACTTGAAATTTTTCCTCAATATGGTGTGATGAAAAAGGCACTATCGATATAAAAATCGTGTAAAAACCACAAAACAGTAAATATATGGTTGAAATTAAGTATTCTTGAAAGACCCATTTACTATGGAAAAATAGAGCAGAGAAAAAAACTTTATACAACCGCGTAATACAATAACTCATTCCTGTATTGAGCTATTAGAAATATTTATTAACGGGTTAGAATGAATTAGACATAAATAATAATACAATATTTTTATTATAAATATTCGAAAAATTTTTTACAGATGAAAATGTCACACCACTTGTGAACGAGTTTGGAATGTAATCAGCCCAAGAAATAGTTTCAGGGGAATTTTTAAAATAAAATAAATACAAAATCTGGAATTCTCTTTCCTGGCAAATTTTAAAAGAAAAAATAAATAAATGGGGGAGCACTGTTGCCAAATTTTTTCCCAAAAATTATATTAAAAAAATTTACAATTTAATTAAATTAAATTTAAACTTTTTAATTTATTTTTAGGAATAATTTTTAAGAAGTATACCAGTGCTTAAAATAAATATAAACATTCTCAAAATCTGAACTAAATCACCAAAAATATTTTAAATTATTTAATAAATTATTGAACAAGAAAAAACATTTTTGCTACTCAAATCAATTATAATTCAAATCCTGGTAGAACAAGTACCAGAAGATTAATTTTTTTATTTTTTTTTGGAAAAATATTTTTTTAGTTCAGAATTAAATTTAAAACCTATTCAAGTTGTTTATCGTAAGCTAGTCTTTGCGCATATTCTTCATCAACAGAATTCCTAGCATGAAATCCTCCTGGTACTCCAGGACCTGCCCATTCAGCAGACCCCGCATCCAAAGGATTCTTATAAACGATCCCTCCTACTTCATCATGTTGATTCTTTCTATTCCTCTGATCTAACCAAATCCTTACAACGTAAAGGATCAAAAATCCAGCTCCTAATAGTACCATCTTCAATTTCAAAGCAGCTTCGAAAATTTTAACAAGCAAAGCCACTTTCAGGAAAACTACTATCGTCAAAATTACGATTTTAATCAATCTAAAAAGTTTTTTCAACGGTCCGTTCTTCTTTTTCTTCTTGCGTGCTTCTAAAATTTTCGTTGGATTAGGAGTCTAAAGGAAATCAGCTGGAAGCGCAAAGCGACACATAGAAGATGTTATTTTTTTACCTTCCACCATTTTAGAGAGTATAATATAGATTTTATTACCATCCATATATTCACTTAAATTATGAAATCAAACAATTTTATTTTGTTAAATCTACATTATATTTAACCTTAAAGTTGTGACGCGTTTCGCTAACACAGTAGCTTTTTCAAACGAATGGAGGTATAATAAGAAATTTTTAATTTATACAGTGCCTTAATACTAAATTATACGGATATTTAACAATAAAATTGTAATCTATTTACAAGGAAATGATATGAATTTGTCTAAATATGGGATTAACTAAGGTATTTAACAAGTTTACCTGGAAACTCATTCACAACAATCCTACAGGAACCTTTCTAGGTAAAAAGGTTTAATAAGGGAGAGAATTGTTAATATCAAGTTGGTCGTTAAGAAGATTATCTGAATATTTGTTTTTATTTATCTCTAGGGCTTCTAAAAGATTTAATTTGAAGGATTTAGGTTCTATATGCAAAATTTCAAAATTTGAATCGAAAGATTGTTGGTTTGCTAATAAATGATTTGAATAGTTGGAATCTGATTTTTGGTTGTCATAACTACGTTTGTGTTCTGAAATTCTAGTTTTAAAATTCCTAAAAGTTCTACCTATATAAATTTTATCACAGTCGTCATTACCACATTTTAATTTATAAACTCCTGATTTATTTAGTTTTGAAGATTTGGATTTGTTGTTTTTAATGAATTTGGATAAATTGTTGTCGGTTTTGAAGCAAATATTCAAGTCAAAAGTTTCTAAAAATGATTTTATTTTTAATTCCAAAGTAAGTTAAGCTTTTAAATTGGTTATTTTTGTTTTTATCAGAAGGAAATACTTGTTCTAGAGTATGTTTATGTATCTTTTTATTTATGATGTCAATTAAATTTGGATCGTAATTATTATTAACCGCTATTTGTTTTATTATATTTAGTTCTTTATTGTAATTGTCAATATTCAATGGAACTGTTAAAAGTCTATGTATCATACTATTGAAAGCTGCTAATTTATGACTGATTGGGTGGACTGAACTATTATGAATTGTAATGTCTGTATGAGATGGTTTGTGAAATATAGAAAAGTCATGTCTATTATTTATATTTGAAATTGTAAGATCTAGAAAGTTTATGGACTTATTTTGTTCAATTTCTACTGTAAATTTGATATTTTTATGTACCTATTGAGTTAATGTGAGTAATGAAGTTATCTAATTGTCTCGTAGTACCAGTGAAGCAAGCTAAAATGTCATCTACATATCGGTGCCAGTAAACAAATTTTATACTAAGGGGGTGTTTATGAGTTATCTTTTCTATATTATCCATGAACATTTCTGATAATAGGGGACTGAGAGGGTTGCCCATAAAACGCGTCACAACTTTAAGGTTAAATATATTGTAGATTTAACAAAATAAAATTGTTTGATTTCATAATTTACTATGGATCTACATCAAGTAAAAGCCTCATCTATTCAATTTTTCATAAATTCACTTATAAATATTATACTCTCTGCTTTTGTTAAAAACTAACATGCACTAAATTTCGAACAACAAAACCTTTTATAACCCCATGATATTGTTACCGTTAAAGTATGAAATCCGTTATTTTATAGAATACCTAGTTATTTCATGAAATAACTGATCGTGTCCACTAAAGTGTAAAATAATCTATATCAAATATCTCGCACGACAAATACATTTACCTTCCACTCCTACTGCATTTATGAACTATTCCAGGCCATAGGGAGAGAACTTGTTGTTCCTATAAAACCCAGTGTGTCAACAAAAAATGTTTTTTCCGTAAATACCCTTTATACGCTGCATAAATTGAATAAATTGCTTCTTTTTCATTTTAATAGTCAATCAATTCAACGTAATTTTAGATAAATTGTTTATTTTATACTTTAACTGTCTCTCATTAGTTAATTTATAGAATACCTAGTTGTTTCATAGAATAACTAGTTAAAGTGTCAAATTAATATCATATTACACACTTTAACGAAACGATCAGTTATTTCATAGAATAACTAGGTATTCTTTGAAATAACTGTATTATATACTTTAACGGTAACAACAATATAAATGAATGTGTTGTAATAAATAAACTAATAAAGGGTGATTATATTTTATAGAATTCAATAAATATTTTAACAAGTGTATAATTGTGCTCATGCTTTTTAATTTGGTGCCAGTGTTTCATGCTTTTATTTAAATTTTTTCGTGCCATAATTGAAGTACAAACATGCCAAGTGGAATATATTTCATACTTACTGTATATAAAATTTAATTATCACTCACTTTTAATAATTCTGGCATAATTATATATATTTTATCAAATTCATTATGATCACCGCAAACCCCTACTTGATTTAGGTCAATATTTTTTATCGTGTGGAATAAATTAGAAAGTTGACATTTCTAGATAAACTAATATATAATTCCAACAAATGTTTATGCGCTATAAAAAATATTTTAAAATATTTACATACATAGCATAAATTATAGATAACTTTCTTTATTATAATGGCATCTTGTTCAACATCTTTCGACCTGTTGACCACATTAGAATCGAAATCATAAACGGTACTTTTGAAAATATTGATTAAAAAGTTTATTTATGTATAGGGTTATCCATTATAATGGACCCTCCTTTGTAAAAGTTACAACTGTATCTCTAGAAAATTTAAACTAGTGAATGTAAACTAGTTTTTACACCCTGTATATGATTATTTTTTCTTAGATAGTTAGCTCTAAAATATGAATTTTCATAGAATGAATACTGCCATACAGGCAGCCTCAATAAAAAAATTAGTACTATTTTTTGTCACACATCTCTGTATAATTTTTATTTAAAATTTTCTAAAAATTACAGTTACCTTCTCAAACTTTTGTTACTTTTTTTATATCTAAAATAACTACTAAGCTAAAGAGGCTCTCCATATATGATGAATAACCCTGTACATTGTACATTGAGCAAATAGGAATCTTCCTTTAATAAACAATTATAATTTAATGAAGTGGTGTGACAAATGATGAGATGAAAATGCTGATGTAGATGAATGTTAAGAAGTACTTTTCGTAGATTAACACACAATTTTAAATAATTAATTATAAAAAAGTTTAGAAATGCTGTTGCGATTTTGTGATGCTTTTTGGTCAATATAATAATATTTAAATAAAAGGCATAAATTCCCTTGAAGCTAATTTCAATAAATCATAAGAACGTTGAATCGTTACATAAATAGAAGTAGGAAGGTCGCACTTACGAAGTCAAGTTCAGAGCGTGAAATAAACATAAATAGTATTATTTATATTTACTTATGACGAGCTTGACTTGTCGTATAAATTATTTAAAAAAATATAATTGCTGCTAAAAAAATAATTACAAAATTAATTTAACAGAGTTACAGGGTGTTTAATGTAAAAATTGGGATAAAATAAAATTTTTCATTGTTACCAGGGGAGTACGATATATAAATGAATTATTATAAGGATATTTGAAATCGCAACAACTTTGTATATAGTTAGACACAAAATGTAGTAAGCTTATAAGTACAATGAGAATTTTGTTTGCTGAAAATTTACATAAAAAAATCCTCAAAGTATAGCATAACATAAAATCTACTGTGCAACTGAATATCTACTGTCTATCTACAGAAAATCTACTTCTAGATGGTGCAGTGAAAGCACAAAATGAAATCACAAAAAAATGAATTTTTTAACTAAAAAAATTCATTTTTTTAACGATCCAAACCCAGCTACCAAATTGTGCACTAACCTCCAACATCTCTACTGCTATTTCCTTCTTTTTTATCATCGTCATCCTCATCGTCGTCATCGCCTTTTTCAGCATCATTACTCTTTTCGCTCGATAAGTCATCATCGTCATCTTTAGAACTGAATAAACTCGAAAAACCATCTCTAAATAACCCAGCAAGATCAGAGAAAAGTTTTTCAATAGTTTGCGCCACTTGTGATGGCTTAGCTTGAACACTGCTACTTCCAGAGGCTCGAGCTACTTCTTGATCAGCTTGAGCTGTAAAAAAATTCAATATTTTAGAAGGACAACCCTGTATAGATTTTAAAATACCTTAACAATACTACAATAAAAAAAAAAGTTCGTATTTTATCGACCGTCTTCCTGTTAGAAAAAAAAATGCACACAAAGTATGTGACTTAATTGAAATTCAATAAATGTACAATGTAACCAATACTATGTATCTGTGTGACACATACTACCAAACAGACGAAAAAATTACTATAATGAATGTAGAATTACGAATTCTGAAAGCATGGGATATAACTGTACGTTTCACGATCGGTGGTGTACTTGACGTAATGGGTACTGTGCGAACATGAATTTGCCTTATTTTTTACCCCTAAATGCATTAAAATGGAAAAAACTGGGTGGTTATATTTAAGAAAATAAAGAAATTTGATATTTATGAAGTTAAACTTTGAACACTTTTTATACACACACTGTATAAAATGAAAAATTTTTCAACATAGATTCAAATACGTCTGACCTTGCTAAAAGCAACCGAACAGAAACCATTTTCATATCTTTAAGGGTATCCCCGTAAAAAAATAATTTACAAGGGTCTGCAACCGTAAAATTTTTTACAAACAAATCAATAACTCAAAAAGTATGCATTTTTCGAAAAAAGTTTTCAGACAAAACTATACTAAAATTTAACGTAGATTTTAAAAATGTACTAATATACAGGGTGTTCTATTCAAAATAACAAAGTTGCAGTCAACTTCCGGTAGAACCGGAAGTCTACCATCTTTGAAAATATTTTAGTTAAAAAGATCGCATCCGAAAACCCAAACGTAGAAATTTTCATGATTTTACTATAAGTATTTTGCCATATACAGATAGTTTTAACTCGTCGTTAACTCTTAACCTTAACCGAGACTTATTTATCCCTCCCATTCACCCGATTTAGCTCCTCCTGATGCTTACATTTGTACAATAATACTACGAAGAACTAAAAATATACTTTCGACAGTTATATTTGAAGTTAAAACTCATTTTTCTAATCGGAACACGATCGAATCCATCCGGTACATATTATCTGGGTCGGAATTTCCATATACGCATACTTACACGTACCGTCTGTATCTCATACACACACCTTCAATGGGCTAAAGAACTTTTTATGACCGTATTTTAAAGTTATGCTATGTCTTGCGTCGATATTATTATATAAATTTAAAAAAATGACATTTTTGAAGTAAGTAAGTATCTTTTACAGTGTATTTTAATTCAACTGAGATGATATCGTCCTGGAAATTTGTAACTGTAAAAACTATATACTGAGTGTTTTATTAGAAAAGTGACTAGCTTTAACTGTAAATGGTAGTTACAAAAATTTAACAAAAAAGTCTATAAAGAGAGATCTATTTTTTTTGTTAATAATTTAATGGTTATTACTTGATCCAAATTTCAAAATAATAAAATACAGGGTAATCCGGAAGGATATCCGCTACGCAATAGAGGAGTTCAGTCTAAGGTCAGTCTGGCCAACAAAAAGTGTTTTTTTCTGACAAGAGTGACAGTTAATGTCTACCCTTCAAAACATGACATTTTTTCATGTAAGCGTATATCTTGAAATTTAAAATGACTTTTCAGCTGAATACTCAACATATCGGTGGCCAATAATTCTAGGAACTCTTGGCGGATAACCATTTCATTTCTATTATCTGTCACTAGTTATGTCAGATATCAGTGGAAAAAGTAATTAGAAGAATAGAGATACAACTAACTAGAAATGCTACAAAAATCTAATCGAAAATGGACATACACAATTAAACGAATATCAACAAAAATAAATATAACTGACATTTGACATAACCAGTGACAGAATAACAGAAGTGAAATGGTCACTTGTCAAGAGTTTCTAGAATTATTGGCCACCGATATGTTGAGTATTCAGCTAAAAAGTCATTTTAAATTCTAAGATATACGCTTAGGGGATGTATTTATAATTTTAATAAAGCAATATAGATGTTCGCAATGATAAAAAACATGCAAAAATCTTATGTTTTGAATAGTAGACCTTAATTGTCATTCTTGTCAGAAAAAAACACTTTTTGTTGGCCACCCTGACCTTAGACTGAACTCCTCTATGGGATCAAAAATCTGTCTCTTCACATTGACTTTGAAATGACTTTACTACATCGTAATCGTCTTTCACTAGTCTATAATAAAAATTTAATGGAAAAATTCATAATGTTTTACATATAAATCACTATAAAATGATGCAGATTTTGAAAAACTCAAATTTTATTTCTAAGACCCCGTCTTAGAACAAGCAATACAGGTCAGAGGAAAAGGTCGGCAAGGGAGACGAAGACGAGTTTTAGCGTCTGCTATTGATTTTGAACATTTTTCGGTAAAAATAAAATAGAAATGTTTTTTTCTTGGAGTTACACAAGCTTTAACCTGTCGCCATTAGTTTTTTATACACTGCGGAGCATCATTACGGGAAAAAATTCAGTATTTCGACTAAAAATTGTCATCCCTGGTATTATTTTCGATGTAGCTTCGTGGTCAAATCTCGAATTAAATTTATTGATCCACTATCTGGTTTTTCTTCAAAAAAGTATCAATTTCTTCCAGAAATAGGATTAGGATTATAAGATGCTTCATATTTTCACGTTATTTGGAAAAAATAGCAAATTTGAAAATGAAATTCCTCTCTATATCGATCATTTTGAAATGAGACCGAATCTATTATTATTTTGAAATAAAATGGGTAGAAAAATATCATGAATAATTCAATATACACTTTAAAACATTAGCAGATTTCCATTTCGGTACACTTTTCTCTAGACATTAAGACTTCCTCGAAATGAATCATCCTTAAGAAGATGCTTTACAGACTTGGTTCGTTCTACTATTCGTGTTATCGTTAATTCTTTATAGGAAACTTGAAACTCTTAATATGGACAATCGATATTTGCGAATGTGGAACTTGAGGTAGGTGTATTAGAATGTTTGTTTATTGGGTTAGTTGGACAACCCTTTGACATTTTTTTCGAATCCTATTGACGTTTTTTAATAAAAAATATAAATTAGATTCCAAAAATGATTATAAAAGGTAAAATGTTTTTTTCGTTGCCCCTGTATACTCTGTCAAACGCCTATGCAACATGAAATAATCCTTTCTTCCGTAAAACAACTTTCCAAACAAAAAGGAACTAATTATTTTTTTATCCTTTCTAATTAATAACAAATTTTTGGACATCTTAGGATTAGATACAGTTCAGATTTATCAATTTACGATTGTATATATTTTTTTTATAATCATCTCATAAATTATAATTAAATTAGAAGAAATTAATATATTATAGCGGTGATTAAGTCTTCTCTTAAATCAATCAATTTCACATAAATATTCAGAACCTCACAAAATTAAAAATTAAAGAGATAACATTTTTTACTAGACAGTATAGACAGAGACGGACTATAAATAAATTGATTTAATCTGGGACATACTATATATTAAAATCAAATAAACACATTTTTTTATCCAAATATTAGAATAAATGATGAATAATTTAGCGTTATACAGTGTGGAAACCACTTATGGAATAAAATTCTTTGTCATTATTTTAGAAAATTATAAAAAATGGCGAGACACGTCAACTTTTGAATTGAGTTGTGCGTTATGTAAACATAAATTTAGATGTACAGAGTGATTCACGCAAGTATGCCATAGTCGGTGTTGTTGTTTTTTAATAAAACACCCTGTATATTTGCATATTTTTGAAATCCTCTTAATGAACCGATTCCAACAAACTAAATAATGTATGGTCAATTATGAATTATACAGGGTGAAATTTTAAAATTAATAATTTATTACTAACTAACCTGCTACGCCCATGAATTTTGTCATAAATACCTAAAAATTGCCTAAAAACGCCAATAACTAGAGAAAATCGGTAAATAATGTGGATTGTTTTAAATCGGTAAATAATGTGGATTGTTTTCTATTCTGTCAGTTGTTGATGTGTTGACAGTTTATACTGAAAAAGTAAAATCTTTGTCAAACACTGTCTCCTTGTCGACATAACAATGAAATATTTAACTGAGACTCACCGAATTGAGATTTTAATGATGATCGGGCACGGGGATAACTGCAGAAGTCAAGTTGAAGTGGCAAACTTATTTAATCACAGGTATCCCTAATTGCCTAATATTTCACAAAGTACTGTGTCTAAAATTCATGCACAATTCAGAGAACTTGGACATGTCAAACCATTGAAAAGAAAACCACACTTCGTTGAAGATGATGTGATTACGAAATACATAATTATCTTTTAGGCTTTCCATGTTTTTGGATATTTTTTGCATTTAAAACGCGGAATAAGTGCATATTCATTTATTTTGCAAATAATAAAATACATTCAAACACTAAGTTATAAAATTAACCTCATGTTATTGTTAGAAACAAACAAATTTAATTTTTACTCATACTAATTCTTCGACATCCAACTTTTTTTAGTAAAATTTTTCGATATTTAAAGATACTTTTCTTGAGTAAAACTCATATTTTTTGACAAACCTCGTATACGACTAAAAAAATTTAATATCTAATGACTGTATTCTAAGTTTTAGATAATGCAGAACTTTAAGTTTTCTTCCTAAAATCAACAATAAAAAAGTTGTCCATATGATTCCAACTTAGGGACATACTGTATACTTTAAGTAACCAAATAATTTTTTTTGGAAAATTTAGTCAACAATTTGTTGTAATTAATTTTATTTTTCCAAATATTGGATAATTTAGCGTTATATATACACACTAAATTAAAAAAAAATTAAAAAATCAAGTAAAATGGGCTTAATACGATACTGACTGATAGTATATGAATGAAAGTTCAATACGTCAATAACCCGCTTTTTTTAAAAGTAAATCTAAGAAGAAACTGCTAATTTTTAGTAACGAAGATGCCACTTTTACAATGTGTGTCATCTCCAAAAACCTGTTCATTGACCCACTTTGTACATTTTATGTAAAGCCAATTTCAATTCTTTATTTTAAAAAATATAAATCTTTAATAATTTAAGAGAACGAACTGAAATACTGAACGTGAAAAACTTGTTTTTTTTTAATTAAAATTTTTTGAATGATTGCCTACATGTATCTTTGATATGATATGTTAATATGACAGTTTTTCGACCCTAAAAATTATTGAACCACTTGTCACCAACGTGAAAATAAAATTATCAGTTTAGCGTTAAATCACGAACTCCCGCTATAGATAAACATTAAATATTTCATCTATAAACAATTAAAATTAGCGCTAACCGTAATCCGTTAATAACGCTACCTATTAATTAACGTTCAGAAGATGCGTGAAGGAAAAAATATTTTTCTTCCATAATTTTTATAATAAATATGAATTATTATATAATACCTGGGCTATTGGATGAGTATTTTGTTGTTACATATTTTCATTCAATAAAATTGAAAGTTGGGTGGGTCTTCTATATCTTCCAAATAGATTACATAATTTCAATACGAAACAAAAAGAGATGGAAAGTAATTGAAAAAAAACTAGAGCAATTTTATAAGAAACATTCTTGTACATTTGTATCTATATTCACTATCGCTTTTATCGCATTCTTTTACTGAATTTAATGTGCATTATCTCCAGTTCAGGATTATGCTTTCACATCTTCTGGACGAATGATATCTACCTTGTACTGATGAAGCGCAAATACGCCGAAACCGGTTGGTTGTCCTTCCTAATTACAAACCAGAATGGTTGGTTATATCGTGCATGTATTCCAACCCCTTAGAAGTGTAATTCAATCTCTGTCGGGGCACACAGACCGAGAAGTAGTTATCATGGATTCCAGGACACACTGGAATATAAGGATATGAAATAGCAGATGAACTAGTAAAGAGGGGGACTGAAATACCTTTTTGGGGGAAGCTGAACCCTTTTGCGGAATCAGCCCCAATGTAATATTGGAAGAAATAGGTATAGCCGAGAACTAGAGAAGATCTGACCATTGGAAAGATCTAGTAGGGCTTATTCAATCAAAGACTCTTCTGGGTGACTACAACCTGTTGAGATCAAATGAATGCATAAGTCAAAGTAAAACTGCGCTAAGAGCTTTAACAGGGATCCTAACGGGACATTGTCGGTTTCCGTTTTATGCATACATACATACATACATATTGGCTTAGCACCCCCGAGGGGATAGTGCCGCTTTAAAAAGCTCTCTAAATCCTTTTTTGGGGTGGATCAATCCCCTTTTCTTCCTTCATTTCCTTATATTTTTTCGGCAATCTGACGCCATTTCTTCCTATCTTTTGTTTTTTCCTTCCACTGCCTTATTCCTATGCTATTGAGGTCACTTATAACTTCCTGTAACCACGTAGCTTTAGGTCTTCCTCTCTTCCGCTTATCACAAGGTTTCCATTCCATCATTGCAAATATTGTTGACTTTGTACCTGCCCTCCATACGTGTCCCAACCATTTTATCCTCTGTTCCTTAATTTTTTGCACTATATCTTTTCTTATTTCATGTGCCAATTCTACGTTTGTTCGTTTTTTATATTCGTCTCCAACTTTTTTCATTCCTAATATCATTCTCAATATCTTACGCTCTTGTATTCTCAAATCTTCCTGATGTTTTTTCGTCATTGTTAATGTTTCTGATCCATACATCAATACAGGTCTTATAATTGTTTTATATACCCTCATTTTCGTCTTCTTACTTATTAGTTTGCTTCTTAAGAAAGCTTTTTATTGGTATGGAATGCTCTATTTGTGGCTGCTATTCTTTCTTTTATTTCGGTTCCTTTGTCTCCGTCATTAGATATTGTTATACTCAAGTATTTCATTTTATCTACCTCTTGAAAATTGTAATTTCCAATCTTAATATTCCTATATTCACACTTCTTTTTGATTCTCAATAGCTTTGTTTTATCCTCATTTATTTTAAAACCATTTTTTTTTCCTTCTTTCACTATTTCTTCTAGCATTTCTTCCATAATTTTCCTATTTTTTGTCACTACCGCAACATCATCAGCGTATGTTATTAGTTGACCTCCCTTTGTTCTCAAGTTTCCTTTACTTATCTTTTTTAGTACATTATCTAGGGCCAAATTGAAAAGTGTCGCTGACAGTGAATCACCCTGTTTGATTCCTTTGTTATATTCAAATTTTCTTGTTGTTCCTTTCTGGGTTTTTATCTCCACTACTGTTTTTGCGAAAGTCATTTTTATCAATCTTCTCAGCTTATCGCATATCCCCAATTCTTTTAGGGACTTTATTAATTGATTTCTCCGGATTGAATCGTTTTATGCATAATAAATGTTAAAGTTAGATGTAATGGCCATCAATCGATGCCATATAAGTAAGATTTGAATTAATAATTCCTTAACCCCCTCTCAAAATCACCCCAAAAATATGTAATAAGGGTTTTTTGGTTGAAAAATTGACTGGCATAGTTAGTTTTCTTATAAAATTATGTTTTCACCTTCAAATAATGTCATGAAATTTTCTGAAAAACGCATTTTTAACATAAAAATCTTGTAAATACCACAAAACTATGAATATTGACAGGAATTTTGGACTGAGTACTCTCAAAAGTCCAATCTAATGGGAAAAAAATTTACAAGATCATAACTTGGAGGGTTGTTAAAGTTAGATGTAATGACCACAAATCGATACCATATAAGTAAGAATTGAATCAATAATTTCATAACCACCCCTCAAAATTACCCCAAAAATATGTAATAAGGGTTTTTTTGGTTGAAAAATTGACTGGCATAGTTAGTTTTTTTATAAACTTATGTTTCCAAATTCAAATAATGTCATGAAATTTTCTACAAAACGCATTTTCAACATAAAAAATCTTGTAAATACCATATTACTATGAATATTGAACTGACCGAAAAAAAAAATTATTTTCAACTTACCTAAAAGCTGCGTTCTTTTCAAATCCAAAAAATTTTGAGCGACGTTCATGAAACAATCAGCATCATACCGAAAAGCACATACAATAAGTCCTCTATAAATTAAATCTCTACCAGACCGTCCTTGATTATCAATTTCTTTAACGACTGTCACATTTTCCCGTTCACCAACGATCCCAGATATAAAAATAAACAACCCGAAAACAATAAGTTTGTTACTCATTTTTTTTTTGTTGATTTATTATTGAGTTGTTCCGTGAGCGCCTTCACTATATTTTCTTCGAACAACTTGAACTTGTAAACGTATTATGAAGGCCGCCATCAAATGATGAGAGTATTTATAAGGAAGAGAGATCGCAGCAAGCGTTTGCCCAAGCTCATGGTTCACTTTTCGAATATGTGGAACAACAGACCGGCCAGTGTCTATCTAGTTTTCGACCAATCAGTTGTACCAAGAATTCTAATTGAAAGAAAAACTATTTTCAATATTTTCCCATTGAAAAATAATCGGTTTAAATGGAAATTGAGATGTAGGGCGTTAAAGTTTTAGATTTTTCCTATAAATTATTTTTATTCGATTTATTTCGCTTCAAGAATTATATAGGACGTTTTAAAGATGAAACTAACAGGATGTGCACGCATTTTTTTTATTAAATTAATTATCTGTTTGATAAAAATTATGTATGGACACAAATTCAGTGAGCGTTAAAAGATTTATTCGAAGAATTAGTGTATAATTGAACAAATTGATACAAAAGTTCGTGTAAATACTGACTATCCGACATTATGATAATCCTTTGTCTTCTGTATCCTTTATCAATATTGAACTGGGCGCACTTTCTTAGGGCGTGTTTGGTTCCTGGCCCGAACACTCCTATCCCAGTTCCTTCTATTGCTTTGAAGCCGTCTGTGTACCATTGAAAGGCATTCTTTCCAAGTCTGGTAATGGTATTTGGATCCCATTCCTTCTTGTTGCTTAATTCCGTAAATAATTTCTTTGAGACCATAACTTGGAGAGTTTTAATTTGAAAAAGCTTCAAAGTAATATTGAAAATTCATAAAATGGGGTTTTTCTAACATTTCCAGTTTAATTTTCAAAAGGAATCAATTGATTTATGAAATTTTTAAAGGGCATTTTTTTATTTATTAGTAAAAATGTCCATTTGCCATGAGCGTACAATATATTGTTGTAAAAGGGATTCATAAAACTATAGAATATAAACATTTATTTTCCTCACCCTATAACTTCTTAATTAAGCAAGTAAAATTCTACTGAGGCTAATACATTTCAATGTTATATAATAATACAAAATGTATATTGAAATATTCGGGGAATCTATCGGCAGCGATTTGACAAAATATCGAAGTATTTTTGGCAAAGAATTTTGAGGTAATGGATGTATTGAAAATTAAGAAAAAAATATATCATGTAGATTAATGTTGAACTTAGAGTTCTCATCGAATAAAAACTTTGAAATGCTAACCAAATTTTGTTGAAAAAAATATGAAAAATACACATATTAAGCAAAGTTTAAGCCCTTGTAAAGAATTAAATATGGATTGAATGGAAAAACTAATTTATAAGGGGTCTAATTTGGAGCTTTATGAATACTATATAAAAATCTCAGAATCCTCAAATTACTTATGACCGTACAATTCCTTATTGAAATTCGGTTGCTACCACTAAAATATCGGATAAAAATCCATCTCTCGCTTTTCTATCCTTCTATGACTGACATTGTCTCTCTGCTTCGGTAGTCGCGTGCCGTTCCATTGTTGATACAACGCTCGCCGGTCTCGGCGGTCTCCCACTTCAGTACTGACGAAGCTTATAGAGTAGTACGTGAACCAAAATCCGCTTGGACCGCTTGGCTACCTACATGTTGCAGAGCTTTCATATTTCTAACTTAAACGTGAGGACGTAGGGAAACAAAAAAATATACAAAGCATAATTGTGCAAGGTCGAATTTGGTAGATGCCCCTTAACCTACCAAACAAATTCTTTTTTAATTTCTTGGGAAATTAAACCACAATATTTTTAAATTCTTTATTTCAACGTTTCGGTAGCGTTCCAGCTACCGTTGTCAAGAAAAAATAAGTAGAAATTAATTTTTATCCCTAACTGACACAACAGAAAAAATTTGACAACTAGACAATCAAAAATTATTTTGAAGTTTAAGACTGCAAAATTTTGTTATCAAATTTTTATTAAGGTCCATTCATAGTAGATCATATCTGTGGCAAAATGTGAAATGAAATATTTCATTTTATGACATTCCAACGATATGATAGTCTACTAGAAATGGAATCCAGTGAAGTGCACGTTCCAGGAACGGTTTTTATTGGGATAGCGCGTTTTTTTTCGCTTATATTGGAAATGTTGTTAATAAAACGCGTTTCTTGATAGTTTTTTTTTGTATATGAATATTTAAGTTTTTGAAATATGTATACACTCAGTTTTGTGATTTTGTGTATTGATTAACAACTATTCAAATTATAAATCATAAGAAAACCTGGATAAAAACTTATGATGCTATCCTGATAAAACGCAGGTAATTGATTATTGGAAATTTCTCTTTCTAACATTGGTAACCAAATTTTACTACATTCGGCTGAAATACTAGCTACACATTTATCTGCATTTAGTTGTATTAAAGCACTTTCTTTGATTTTCCGTCTTTTATTATTGGGTTCTTTTAATATTATTTTTGATGAATCCAGGCTAACTAAATATCAATACATCCTCGTATAAACAAAACTATTTTATTTATTATTATTTATAAATAACTTCTCCTTTCCAAATTATTTCTGTATAAAAACTTCTCAGTGGTTATACCTTAACCAAAACAACTGTAGGTGAAGTGAAAGTAATTCCAGCTACCGAACTCATCGAGTATTCAGTACATGTACAGAGTGTGCAAAGTTCTGGTTTTTTTATTCGCCTATCTAGTATTATTATTTAATTTGATTCGACCTGGTTTTATCTCCGGCAAAGGAGAAATATCGGTTACAATTTACATCGCACTTCCGAGATGAAATAACTAGAATTACCGGGTAATTATTTTCGACCATATTTAACTTTGAAAATATCGTGAAAATGTGTAGAAAGTAAATTGGATCGTTTATAAATGATACTTTTAGTTTAAATTGTATTATATGAATCATTAATTTTTATTAATTACTAGTAAAATATGAGTATATTTCTTAAAAAAAATTTCTTTTATAACATAAATCTTGTCATTTAAGATTTTTTATTACAAGATTTCGAATTTTCCACCTGACCTATATAAGTTCATTTAATAACCAGGAGGAGTAATTTGAAAAGCCTTACCCACACCACTAAAAGTTACCAGATTAGTTACTAAAGGGTGTGTTCCGAAAAAGTAGTCAACAGTCGTGTTAAAAATCTATTAAATATGCCTTGATCCATAAAGAAATCAGCCACGCATAGTCATAAGTATTATTTAGATCATTGATTCCCAAAGTGGTCCAGGTGGACCCCCAGGGGTCCACGGGAGCCCGACAGGGGTCTACGCTTGCGTGGAAAAAAAATGGGGGTCCACAACTCGTTAACGGGGGTCTATAAAAATGTATTAGGTGACCCGACTTGACTTGAATATAGGGAGACAATAATATAGGCAGACAATATTATAAGAAGCTTGACTTCTTCTATGAATATAGGAAGACAATATTATAAGAAGCTCAGCAATTGTTTTTGTAAGAACTTGCATATTACAAGTTACAGTTACAAGGGGACAGCCTCAATACACTTAACTAAACTCAAGCCAAATATTGATAATTTGCTGTCAATTCACCAAGTACATCCCTCCCATTAAAATTATAACTTTTATCTCAGATTACAATGGTAATCTGAGATAAAAGTTAACATCAAAACTAATAATGATTATTATTTTAAAAACAGTCGCAATATAATCAAAATTTTGATTATACTGCGACTGTTTTTAAAATAATAATCATTATTAGTTTTGATGTTAAATTTTGATTCTACTAAGACTGTTATAACAACATAATTAAAAGTGTAGTAATTTTTGTGTTTGAATAAATAGCTACAAAACAAGAAAATATTTATTTTTACTTTTTACCACTCCGAAGTGGGAGCTTATTGGTTTCTTGTACTGTGAGTCAATCTTAGAATACAAAAAAGTAAAGTAGGAATCCAACTGTTGGATGAAGACGCTTTTTAGACTGGCCTTGAAACTTAGCTTAAATGACAATACTCACAGCATAATCAAAGCAATATAAATTCTCACCCTTTTTTCGAAAACTTTTAACTCATAGTTGATTGAAAAATAGCCAAAACACAGATTTACATAGACATATACTTTTTTCGGGTTTTGGAAGTAAGTTAGTAAATGTAATAGCTGCAGGGGGTCCACCAGATCCAGCAAAATGTTTAAAGTGGTCTATGAGAAAAAAAAGTATGGGAACCTCTGATTTATATGTTTAATTATACCGAAGTATTCTGTCACATGTAAAACTTTTTCCTGTTTCTTATTTAAAATTTCTAATCCAAACTGATATATTAGGACATACACATTACTCTAATATGACTGTTTTAAATTAGCAAATAACTGAATGCAATAAAAAGGAGTCAATAAGTTAATTTCTAGAAATATTCTATAATTTTCACTATACTCTCACTTTCAGTTTTTAAATACTTGTGAGATACTCTCTCCATGGTAATCTTCCATTTTTGTCTACAAAAACCAATTTTCTAGCAAAACCCATTCTTTTCTATATTGTTTCAAATCTTCGATAGGATAACCTCCATAGACAGATATTGTCATGTTCTACTTTTGACGAAATCTTTCCTAATGTGTTAGAATACTATACATTCAATTCTTCAAAGGATTATACAATTTAATTTAATTTAAACCAATGGTTCAATAAAACTCGAAGTCCAATAAACAGGAAATTTAATAAAAGTCCCTCAAAGGACACTTATGATGCTACTAGTTTCGGTACAATATTACCATCATCAGGCTACAATATAAAGAAATGGTACACTTAATACATGAAGATCTTACAAGATTCTGTCAAAATTACTTGAACAAGAGTACTTAATAGATATAAAATGAATGTGAAAGATAATATTATAATTAATAATACAAAATTGAGAATATTACAATTGTTGATATTAAATTAAAAACTGTTTAATAACAATTGAAAAGTTAATGAAAATACTTCAAATTACAAGTTTTGATAATATAAATTATATAAGTAGGTAGTCAAATTGAAATAAAATAAAATTTAGTTACCTGTATAAAACATATAATCCAAAGAACAATAGGTTGTTGCCAAAAACGTTAAAAAAATTTTTAATGTGTTAATAAATATTTATATCAAATAAATTTCAAGTTTTATTTGAGTGGTAAGAAATTAAAAGAAAAGAAAAGGGAAGAACACTGGAAATATTAAAAAACTAATTTGAAGGTAATTAAAATGTTGGCCTAATGGGCTATGCCAAAAGGGGGGTTTAGTGAACATTAATTTTTTGGTGTACTCAAAAGTTTTTTGTGGCTAAAAAATCGCCTAAAATTTAAAATACAGTTTCACAATTCTCTATGTAAGCCAAATACACAATAAAGATCCACTTTCACAGTTACTTACTTACAAATATATTGTATTTATTCGAATCTAATTTTCGATAGTGGTCTTCTAGAAAACTTTTCTTTTAAAATAATTACAATCTAACAACATTAACAAATATAGACACACTACTAGTAAAGTTGATGTTTATTCTTGTTCTACTAACATATAAATCTAAGATCGTGAAACAAGTTTGATGCTTTTAGAATTTTTATTGATGTTAAATTGGCATTTTGTGTTAAAGGCGTTGTGACCCATGATTTATAACAATATTTTTATTAATTTAAAAAAAATCAATCAATTTTTAAGTGAATTGAAAATGTGGAAGGTCAAAAAAAAAGCTTGACCTATTGGACCTTTGATTTTTTCACCAAATTAGAAACAATTTATTTTGTATACAATCGGATTTTTTTCCGGTATAATTTTAAGATGTTCTAGTTTTCCTCATATATAAATATTAATGTAGATTTTTTGTTATTGTTTTGCAGGATAAAACGTTGCAGTTTTCTGTAAGTACAAAAACAATTTTTTACTAATATTATCAACTTTAACATTATTTGTTACCTCTTTTTACAAAATTATGAAAAGCCACTGATGAATCATTTTTAAATTCAGAAATTTACCTCAGTGTCTATAATTCTATTTAAAAAAAGTGGTGTCCATCCTGCTTAAGCCAACCCTGTGCAATTGAAGAATTCAATAAAATGTAAAATTTTTAAAATACATTTGTCTTAAAACTGTAAAGTATCTTTTTACTATGTCAAACGTCAAAAATATATGAAGGTACAAGTTAAAAAATTACGTGTACCTAATCCTCGATTTTCACCGTTGACAAGACAAGTACTTAATCAATATTGTAGTAAATGAAAGAAGTTTCTATAATTAATTTTTACAAAGGAGGTTTTGACCTAAAAATATTATTTTCACTAGAGGCAGATGTACAAATATCTCGAAAACGGTTGTGAAATGGGAAAATTATTGGTAATTTAATGGAACAGCCTGTATAATTTTACATAATTGGATGAATATTTCAAGAGCAAGTGTGTGTGATTAAGGGATTTAGAAACTACTTGGCATAGGATTTTTACGATAAAAAGACGTCATTTTTAGTTACTTTCCTGCTTATCAGAAGAAATATTAAGTTACCAACCGTAAATACAATTTATCCTCAAAGCAGCCAGGGCAATTTACAGCAGACGGCTTGGCAAAACTTCAAGACGTTGCCAGATCAACTGGTAAAATTCCCCAGTTTGTTTTGACGTTTATTGACATTCGATCATCGTCTAATATTTACAAGTTTTTTTGGTGATTTTGAATTCATTGTTTCTTTGAGATTAAAAAAACAGTTATTTTCATAACTAATTATTGTAGTTAATAAAATGCAGAAGCAGCTGAACAGTAAATGTCAAGAGATGGTAACATTGTTGTTGAGCTATTTTGAACGAGAATGCCGAAATGGGGGCCCGTTTCTCCCGCTTACTGCTGTAAGAGACGTAACTAATAGTATTCGCCATTTGTATTGATTATTATTAAGAACTGTCAATCTGACTTTTCTAGTTTTCGTTAAGTGAAGAAAAAAACTGCATCTTGGCAACATCACAATATTTTGTTTTGCAAAGTCATCGTCTTTTTAGCGTAAATAAACTATAGTTCACAATAATGACACAAAAATATGATTTTTTCTACTACCGTGCGTAAAGTACGTACTTTAGACACATTTTGGAGTGCGTAAAACTTTATTTTACGCACTAGTGCGTAAAGAGTTTTACTTTACGCACTAGTGCGTAAAGAAAAAATTTCAATATGTATGTAGTTATAGATATCTAGTCTTATAAAAATATAGGTATAATAAACGGATATTAAATCTAAGTTTTTTTCATAAATTGGAGATAGAAACCTATAGAATTCGGTAAAGTAACCTAATAATTATTGTTAAATAATTATTGAGTACTGGAAATAATACGGTGAATAGGTATAAGTTGGCGGTGAGTGACTGACATTTCTTTGTGAATTGAATCTGACATTTAAAATTTAAATTGAGATCTTCCGATTATACCTAGAGTAAGCAATTGTATTTTATATTTAGGAATTGAATATTTTTAGAAAATTATGATGTTATTTTAGATTATTATAAAAAGACTCTTCTTAAGAAAAATTTAACTTACTTTACGCACTAGTGCGTAAAGTATGTTTCTTTACGCACTAGTGCGTAAAGAAAATTACTATTAAACTTTTGTATTTTAATTAAATATTCGCTAGTAGAAAAAATATTGTATGCAATTCGTGTGTAAAGACCTTTTTTTCGACTCATGTGATTGTCGCATTCGCCTGCGGCTCATGCGACAATATTCACATTCGTCAAAAAAAAGGCTACTTTACACACTAGTTACATAAATAACTATTTTATAATAAATGTACCATGATAGTACCTACCAGTTTGTCAAAATCCATAAATTGGGTCAAATATTGTAATCGTTTTATTGAATCAGCTTTCCCACTCACCCCTAACAATTATTTCACAAGATAGAGGAAGCAGGGAGCATGGGCTCATTTACATATTTTTTTATTTTACCATTAGGAAGAGCACATCATTTTGAGGCTCTGTGCAAAAAAATAGACGTCAGCGAGACTCCTAAGTCGCCTAAAAAAATTAACATTTAACAGCGCTCCTCTTCGAATTTCAGGCGTGACGTCATCGCATATGAAATCTCTCGTTCAGAGAGCGGATACCGCGCCGATCGGTTTTCGGTCAGATGACTACTTAGCTAGTAACAGTACTTCGCTTGCTTATATGCTTATTATTTTTTATTATACGTTTTAGCAAACTCTAAACAGTGTTATGTTTGTGAAATAAGAACGCTTAGAAATAATTTAAACTATTCGATACAATGGACCAGAATCAGAGTTAAAAAAAGCTATAAATATTGTGCGGTTCCAGAATGTAAAAGTATTACGATTTAAACATCTAACAAAACATTTATATCTATTAATAATGATGCAAAAAAAACGGAATGGCAAAAAAGCATAAAAAGACTCAAAGCATTCACTGATAAGTCAACATACTTTGTTTGTGTATTTTTAGGATTTCATTTTCCTTCATTTCATATTGAGAGGTTTATTGAAAACCACACGCTTCTATTAATCTAAATTTATTTAAAAAAGTAGATAATATTGTTCTTATAGCTAGTGGTTATTAATGTTCAAAATCATTCAATAAAATAATGGGTCAGTTCTTCACAAATTAAATTTTATTGAATACTGCTTTTTTCCAAAAAACAGGTAATCTTTTTCAGTAGATCATCAACAAAACTGGCGTATATTATATGTTTTAAAAGAATTTATTTTATTTGATTCAAAGTCCGGATCAGCTCTAACAAATATCTTTTTTTTACCAGTAAGGTGCATGTGCATGTGCATTTGAATCTGATGTAAACATTTGGAACTAATATTACCTGCTTCATCAAAATAACTTTTTCTTGTTCTTTTCAACATATGGTGATTTAATTTCCACTACACATTCATCATAAATAGCATTTGAAGAAGCTCTTTTAATTGGGCAGTCTGCAGTTAAAAAAATTGCAATTTTTTACTGAGTACCTGTAGCGTTATCTTCGTAACTTTGTCCACCAGACCAGGAATAAAATAAAACATCCGGAATCGCCCTGTATATCATTTTTAAGAGAGCATGTATTTATGAAAATTAGACATTTTTAATCATTCTGGCCGGAATAAATAAATTCTACGCGAGGCACGTTGCAGTCAGAAGCGTAATGTTAGTGCACATTAACTTTCATATGCGGTGACGTCACAGTCATAGTCTTCGCCCCGCTACGGTATGCTTGTTAAATGGTTGTATTAGGAGAACGACATATATTCTATTGACATGTTTGTTTTACGACAGTTAAAAATGATTTTAAAATGTTAGTAAACGAGCCCATTTCCAGCAGTATCTCGTATGCGAGTGTGTAATACATTTTTGTCTCTCTCAATTAGACACCCGGTACATGCTGCAATAATTTTTTTTCTTGAAGTTGTTTGGTACATTTATATTAGATTTCACCCCTTAAATCTCTTCTTAATCACACACAGAGGATGTGATAAAAAATAATCCTTCTTAATAACCTCAATCCTTACACTTTTTTTTCAACTTCCATATATCATGCTTGCGATATTGATCTGTGAACACGCAATAGAAAAATACAACTCTGATTTAATCTAGAAAAGATCTCCAGAAATGCAGTCTCTTAATGTACGTTTTTTTTTTCGTGCCAAATTGATAACCGAACTCATCTTTTTTTATTGGCTCGTTCACAGTCTAGGTCAAAATGACCATTGGTTTCAAAATTGTTTACATATAAATTAGAAGAAAAAAATGTGCCATTCGGTACACATTCTAAACACGCAGAAATAAAATGATCTTACAAGGCAACATCGGCATTTATCGAGAATCGTAAATTAAAATAATCGGTCGGTGATCGTAGGAAAAACTTTCAAGCTATTAACCTAGGTATTCCTACATTTTTAAAAATATATATTTATACAGTCTGTCCATTAAAGTTCGAAGCATATGTGGGAAACTTTTAAAATTCTTATTTTCTGATAATAGCTCGTATATGACTGTCCACGAAGTTTTTAATGAGCTACTTAGTATATTATACAGTGTGATCTTCAAGTTTTTAATACATTTATTATTTCCTATAATCCTAGTCTCCCAACTTTATCGGACATCGCTCCTGTTTTTTTTTATTTTACCGCATCAACCTCTAGAGTTATGAGCGGGGACAAAGTGTGACTACATGAAAAAACATACAATAGTTCTTATATTTTAAAATAGAGATTGGAGTTTTTCAGAAATTTGAGTAGGTACTTCTTCACAGTTTTCAATTAACGCGCCTTTAATATTAGGTGGGATGTTGTTAACTGTTCTTCTAACACTAAAACACAATCCAACAGTATATGTTTTTTGGTTAGAATCACATCACATATTAAACACTGCTTTGGAGGTTCTTTATTAAATAAATGCTGATGTGTGATGGCTGAATGTCCTTTTCTTAACCTGTTTAAAACAACCTGGTCTTTTCTGTTCCGTGGAAGTGTCAATCTGGATTTTACCGATGGCATGATTTCTTTAAGTAGTGAATTGGTTTCTTCCCATTTTTTTTGCCAGATATTCCATACAAAATCCTTTATAACTGGTTTGAAATCGCTCCTGGTTATGATAATCAAATAATCAAATACAAGAATTTCACCAAAATGCAAAATATATTTTAAACTGATCGAGAAGTATAAATGTCACTCATGACATTTCGATTTCGTTCATTTCGAAGAAATTTAAATTATTTTATTCGGAATTTATTTCAATACGATCGCGCAAAATATGGTATAAGCATCTCGAACGTTAAGGGTAATTACAACGTTTGCATGTAGATTCCTCTCGTAAAATTGAACAAAATTATATGAGGATTAAGGGGTCTAGCACATTTACTTTTCGAAATACAGGGTGTTGAAATTTTGAAAACTTGAATGTTTTAGTTCGATAACTTTAAAATGGATGGATAAATTGATTTGACATTTGGCAGGTTGTTTTTAAATGTAAAAGGGCATATTTTGATAGAAATAGTAGTTTGTGCAACTAGTGTGGATATGATGGTCATATCGCACGAGTGCTCAATCGTTCAAGTACGATATGGACAATCCACATGAGTCGAACAGCATATTTTTCCTACGACCCACTTAAGAAAAAATCTAGAAAATAAAAATTTCTTTAAACTGTAATATAAATTCAAATTGAAAATTTAACATTTCAATTTCAGGTTTCCACTAATTTTTTGTGGTAAACGTACAGTTCTTGAATGTCCAATTTGTATAATACTACGGTTTCCCTTTTTAAATATACGATGCTGTTATAAGTAGATGTTGCCAGTGGGCCTCCCTCATGAAGAGTACCGTACCATTATCTATAATATTGAATATTCTTCTAAATATTTCAAACGTCTACCTGTTGTCGTTATTAATATCAAGCAGAATTATTTAAAAATAAAATTAACAAATAAAAAAAACTTCTTCACGGGGAATCGAACCCGGGTCGAGCGCGTGAGTCTGGTTTGTTTACTACTCGACCACCGAAGAATATGCAAATTGTTTATCTATAACGTCAGATGTATTACATAATTTTTGCTTAAAAGGGTGCCCCGCGACAGGTTCTACTTTTTTTTACGTTTATTTTAAGTCTCTTCACCATTTCCAACTGTTTCCAACCTGTTAACAATTTTCTCTTTGTAAAAGTGTTATTTGGCTGGACTAATAATATGAATGTGGATCTCACTGTATAATGGAATTTTGTTAAACAAAATAGAGCCTTGAAGTCTTTACTTTGGGAATTCATTCCATCATCTTTTTAAATCAATATTTCATATTTTTGTCTTGATATCAGCACTCCATTGATATTTAATAGTTTCTTAGACTTTTCACACGAAACAAATTAATTTTTAATATCTAAAGATGACTTGAGATTGCATGTGAAGCGTCCCTTAATACCTACCTGTTTTTAAGTCTTTTTGGATCCTCCTCTAATATTTTTTTTTTGAACAGCGAGTCTTATTTGAAAATATATGGGGTGTGCAGATGTTCCATAGATAGATTGACGACTTCAAAGAGGGAACATTGGGGAAAAAGAAAAACACAATTTTATGAAAAATGGCACATAGTATATTATGTACGTATTATTGTATATTACATAGAGTTGATAATAATTTTATTTTTATGTCGTAGTCTAGCTGTTTAAACCTATCCTTAAATTCCTCATCACTCAATATTTTTTGTCATATATACTTTTTTTTTCTTCATATATAATTAAAAACACATTCGCTTTAAACGTTTATACAGGGCTTAAAATTTAAGCTTTACAAATTTGTCCTAATCACTTAGTTAACCACAAAATTATAATACGATTCTTAAAAAAATCGTCGCTCTGTCGATTCAACTACAAAAATATATTAATATAAAATGCTCGCAACACTTTTACAGAATTCGTAGGCGACTGAATCGACGACATTTAAGAATTGTCGCAAAAATAGTTTTCATCAGTAGGTCATACATCGATATATTATTTTTTTTTTAATACAAAATTATATTCGACGCTTGGTATTTATTTAATTAATTATTTTCAATAAAATATGGACACAGTCATTTGTTCACGAATAAAGACAATTTATTGTTTTGTTTTTTTAATTTTTCCCAAGCAATTTAGAAAAATAGGTGAAATTATTTAATTCCCCCCCTTATTTTCGAATTTTTTCGATTTATTTTACTTAAAACCATAATTTTAATGAAATTAAATAATTACAAGAATTTACAGGGAAATTAAACAAATTTTTCTGCCTATCCAATTATTATTTCCAAAAAAATGGAAAACATCGAATATAATTTTTTTATATTCTTTTTTTTTTTCAAATAAAAATTATATTCGAGCCATATTATTTATTTAATTAATTATTAGTTTGGTGAAATTATATCATTTCCGCCCTTATTTCCGAATTTTTTCGATTTATTTCACTTTTAACCATAATTTTAATGAAATTAAAAAATTACAAGTATTTACAGGACAATTGAACAAATTTTTTTGCCTATCCAATTATTATTTCCAAAAAAATGGAAAACATCGAATATAATTTTTTTATATTCTTTTTTTTTCAAATAAAAATTATATTCGAGCCTTATTATTTATTTAATTAATTATTAGTTTGGTGAAATTATATCATTTCCCCCCTTATTTCCGAATTTTTTCGATTTATTCTACTAATAACCATAATTTTAATAAAATTAAAAAATTAAAAGTATTTACAGGGGAATTAAACAATTTTTTTTGCCTATCCAATCATTATTTTCAAAAAAATATTAAAACATCGAATATAATTTTTTTTACAAAAAAAACTCGAAATCCAACTTACTGTAAATCACATTTGCTCCGAAAATGGTTGTATTTTATAATAATTATGGCTGCCAACTTCATCCACAAATAAAAATAATAATAATAAAAAGATCAATAAAGAATTTAGTGCCGAAAAAACTTTCAGTGCTTTTCTGCTGCCAATTTGTCAGATTTTGGCTGCCATATGGAATGAAATAAACACTGGGAAAAACATTGGAAAAGGGAGGAAAGGTATTCAGGGGGGAGGTAAGGGATTCAGAAAAATATACTATGCAGAAGAATTTTTGTAAATTTTCAGGGTACAACAAAAAAAAGTGGAGGTTAAATTACCTTAACTTTTTAAATATGAACGATTAGATTTTATAGGAACTTGCCAAATTGTGCATTTTGAATTGTGTTATTAAGCAAATTTCATTTTTAATTGCCAAAAATTTTCGAAAATTAATTACCTTCTTGTGAAATTATCAAAAAAAAAATTTAAAAATGTAGCTGCAAAAAGTTTCCAGTTGCCTTTTCAGAGCCGATGAAAATTGATTCTTTTTATTTACCAATATTTCAATATCAATAGAAATTGTTAATAACATAATCCATTTAGTTGGCAGATTTGTTTATTATCGTTAATTTGATGCTAGCAATAGAAAACTTAAAGTGACAGTTATTGTCTTTTTTTATCAAAATACATTAGAATATTATCATCGCAGTCTTAAACAACAACGAAATAGATACATATATTTGTTTAAAACAATCAACTTTTTTTTCAGTATTGTTGTATTTAAATTTCTACGTGTCTCATTTAAAATGCAATCGCAAATTTATTCTTTTTTCAACATTAATCTCACTCGGTAGAGAAAGCGTGGCTAACGGTTATTTTTGTTAAATTCACATAGTTTAAATATAGACATGGTGTTTCGAAAAAAAGGTGGAAAATAAGTGAGATTTTGTTCAAGATACAGTGTGAGAAAGAGAAGTTTTATTTGTAACTAGCGCCCTCTATCAAAGTCCAAACAAATTCATGAGATGTGTGGGATTGTAAAAAATATTCATACAAAATTTAATTACAATGTTGCCAGTGGTTTGGACATAATCGTGAAAATTGTTTAATAAGCAAACCCTATTTATTATTCTGTGTTGTTTTTTCGAAATACCCTGTATACGTTCATGTTATATACTCGATTTGGAATTGGTTGATAGTAATAAATCATTTTTAGCAGCCGATTCCATAGGC